>BQNB010025857.1:0-59192 GCA_026074375.1 Tanacetum coccineum
GCTCTCAAGTCACCAAAACACGGAATCCAACTCCTGTTGTTCAGACACAACGTTTTGTCAGCACGAGGTTTAAGTTTATTAATCATTCCATATAGATCTTCAGCTATGTAGCTCTCTTCCTTTCTCGCCTCGGCCTGAGCATTCATAATTTGCTTGGGAAGATTCAATCCTATAGTCATTACTAAGGCTCGAACCTGTAGTGGCTTAATCATTTCCTTTCGGCTTAAGGCATCTGCCACCACGTTCTCCTTTCTTGGGTTGTACCTAATCTCACAGTCGTAATCACTTAGCAATTCCAACCATCGACGCTGTCTCATGTTTAGCTCCTTCTGATCAAGAATATGCTGCAAACTCTTGTGATCAGTGAACACGACATACTTCGTACCATAAAGATAGTGTCTCTACATATTCAGTGCAAACACTACCGCTCCAACGTGTGTGGTATAGTTCATCTCATGAACCTTGAGTTGGCGAGATGCGTAGGCTATGACCTTCTCCCTCTGCATCAAAACTGCGCCCAACCCTTTATGCAAAACATCATAGTAGACCACAAAGTTCTCACTTCCTTCTGGTAAGGCCAAAATCGGCGCACTACACAACTTCTGCTTCAACAATTAAAATGCGGCTTCTGCTTTCTCTCCCCAATCAAACTTCACGCTCTTCTGAGTCAATTAAGTCATAGGTCTAGTGATTTTCAAAAAACCTTTTATGAATCGTCGATAGTAACCAATGAGACATAAGAATTGATGAATTTCGGTTAGAGTCTTGGGTGATGCCTAATCCTTGATTGACTCAATCTTAGCAGGATCAACGTGAATGCCTTCACTATCAATCACGTGACCGAGAAATTTCACTATCGACAACCAGAATTCACACTTGGAAAATTTAGCGAACAATTTCTCCTCCTTAAGCAATCTCAATATCAACTTAAGGTGTCCTTCATGCTCCTTCTTATTCTTGGAGTAGATCAATATAAATATAGTTTGCACACCCGATTCATCAGATCCATGAATACCGCCGGTGCGTTGGTCAGTCCAAATGGCATTACTTGGAACTCGTAGTGACCATAGCGAGTCCTAAATGCCGTCTTTGGGATATCCCCTTCACGAACCCTGAGTTGGTGATAACCAGACCTCAAGTCGATCTTAGAGTAGACTCTTGACCCTTGCAGCTGATCAAACAAGTCGTCGATTCTCGAAAGTGGGTATCAGTTCTTCACAGTTAGTTTGTTTAGTTCACGGTAGTCGATACACAACCGAAAAGATCTATCTTTATTCTTGATGAATAAAACCAGAGCTCCCTAGGGTGAGGAACTAGGTCTTATAAATCCATTGTCAGAAATTTTGTGTAATTGAGTTGATAACTCTTGCATTTCTGATGGTGCTAGATGATACGGGGATCGTACTACAGGTGCAGCACCAGGGACTAAGTTGATTTAGAATTCGACTTGTCGATTAGGTGGTAACCCAGGCAAGTCTTTTGGAAAGACTTCTGGGAAATCTCGTACGATAGGCACATCCTTAAGTCATTTCTCTTCTGACTTATCGTTAGACTTCTTTGCCATAACTTAAGCTAGGTAAACTAGGCAAGCCTTCTGGATGTACTTCTGGGTTTTGGTGCACGAGATGATACTTAACTTCGACTTACTTTCACTGTTACATCCATTGCCTTCGATTATTAACACTTCGTCTCCATAGGGGATACGAACGATCTTTTCGTCGCAAATGATCAATGCATGGTACTTTGCCAACCAATCCATACTAACGATGATGTCGAAACTATTGAGTTCTACAAGCATTTAGTCAATATCAAATGGGTGACCTAGCAATCCTAACGTGCAACCTCTAAGTATCACATTAGTTTTTGAAATTCTTCCATCAGCTAATTCTATGGCATAACTAGTGTCTAAAGTATATGGGATGACATCAAGCAAGGCACTAAATGTAGTCAAGACAAAACTTCTATCGACACCCGAATCAAATAACATGGAAGCATAATGATTGTCGAGAAGTAACGTACCCGTGATGACGTTGGAATCTGGGTTAGCTCCTCCAACAATTGCATAAGCTCTTGCATTAGCCTCATTGTTCCCAGTCTTATTCCTACGGTTCTGGTTTCTTAACTTAGGATACTCATTTCTATAATGTCCTTTCCTTCCACACTCATAGCAAGCATTTCCTATTTGATTTCCAACCGGGGCCCTCTGAGAGGAAGCAGCAACTATGGTTCTACAATCTCTAGCATGTGACCAACCTTCTTATAGTTACCACACTTCATTGTACACTGCCCTTCGTGGTGTAATCTGCACTTGTTGCAATATGGTAAGGCTCCAACATACCATTTCCTTTCAACATTGGTTCCAACTGTATTGGCCCTTGCCACATTCTGACCATTAACGTTCTGTATCTTAAAAGGTTGTTGCTGTTGTCCATGGTTGTCTCTTGAGTTATTGTCGAACCTTCTCTTGTTTTCAACATTTTTGATAGCATAACCCTTCAACTTCAGGTCCATTAGGTTGTTAACAATACGAATTGCATCTTGAAGTCTAACAGGTTCAACAACAATTACGTTCCCTTGAATACTATCCGGAAGGCCTCAAATGTACTTCTCAACCTTATCCTCCTCTTTTGATACTATTTTAGTGCACAACAGAGTCAACTCTTGGAATCTCTGGTTGTAAGCAGTCAGGTCATTGCCTTTCACAGTCAAATTCCACAATTTCATCTCCATTTTCTGGATTTCATTCCTAAGACAATACACCTCAGTCATTAGCTTCATGAGTGCCATCTACATCATGGAATAAGCATCATCAACTCTAACTGTCCTTTTATGGGAATTCAACCAAGTCAATGCACCATCCAACAAGGTGCATGTTGCATACTTCACTTGATATCTTTGTGGGCAATTCCTGATATGGAACACCGTCTCCATTTTCTCAAACCAACAGGTTAAACCAACCACTCCTTCGATTCCTTTGAAGTTCCGTGGCTGACACTTCACGAAGTCTTGGTAGGCACACTCTCGTGCAACGGGTACAACACCTCCGTTGTTCGCATTGGGGTTTCCATTCCTATTCTCGTTACCGTTTCCATTATCACAATTGGCATTGACATTGTCTTCTTGTTGCTCATTCTCTATTTCCATTTCAGTTTTGGGGTTCTTAGCGGCGTCATACACTTTTAGAGCTTCTTCTACGCGCTTAGCAATCAGCTTGTTGATCACATCTTGGGTCATTTCGGTATGTGTAGCAGTCGGCATAGTTCTACATCCACAAAAATAATCTTCACGGTGAGATCTTGGGCAAGATGAAATTTCCTTACATGTGGGATGGAACAATGCAATCTTTTAAATATGAAAATACAGGTTTAATATAAATGCACGACAAGGCTACGACTAAATATATAATAACAGATTATGTAAAAGATAGGGAAATACAACATTAGATAGATAACATCATAACATAGATAATAAGAAAATAGATTTTCTAACATCGAACATAGTCGATTACATCACGATTTTCTAAGGTAGGACTCTACAATCGCTATGACTACTACTACTCCAAACTGCTGATCGTTACCCTAACAATGGTGGAACAAAGTCTAGAAGCGATATCCTAAGTGCTTCCTAGCATAGGCCTTAAGTCTACCAAGTCTCACACGATCATAAAATCGAAAATAGCGGATCTGCCTCAAGTCCCTCTGAACAAGCAACATACTACGCTAAAGGCGGTCAACTCTCTGCCTCTCAACATCTAATATACATATGAGTCTCACGTTATCCTGCTCTGATGTACCAATCTGCTCTAACATAGTAGTACTCTGCTGGCTAGTCGCCACAATCCTATGTCGCTGGTCTCTATGGACACTCTCTATAACCTGAATCCGGTGAGCTGGGATCTCTATAGTATGATCATGAAATCTCTGTACCAAACCTCCCAATGTCTCATAAGTAACCTCTATAGCCCCATTAGCTATGACATGATCAGGAACATCCTCTCTAATAGACTCACGTACATCATCATCAATAACTGGTCTAACCCTCGGATCTATCGCAACCTCAGTCGTGCCTCTCGCACTAGACTCGAACTCCTCCTCGGCCGCAGTCTTAACCACAACTCTATCATCCATCCCTCTAGCTCTAAGATCATTAGCAAATGCAATACAAGCATCGCTATTTTCCTGGATATTGGAATCAACATCAGGCTCGGTGTAAGGCTCATAGTTATCCTCAACATCAACTCCTAAACCAACCTCTCTAGGTACATATGGCACATAACCGTCCTCTGAACTAACCTCAAAATTTGTCACTGATTTAGAACCCCTAATCCTCTTGCGAGGCGGCAATAGGTCAGAATACATGGGAGATAGAGCTTCGCGTATAGGTGAAACTATAGGTACAAATGAAGTAGGGGACCTACATCTCTTATGAGATGGCCCGCAGAAGTAGCAGTCGGTGAATCACGAAGAGAATCTGATATGGCATAACCTGATGAGGAACGTCTCAAAGAAGAATAAGATAAAGTGTCTGAATGAGAATCTGATGAAGTCTCTGACAAAGAATCTGCCAAAGAATCTCATGATGAGTTATCTGAGGTGAACCGATCCAATGAAGAGTAATCCGATGGGTATCTCAATGCAAGTCGATGGGTAGGTAATGATCCAACACTCTTCTTGGCAGTCAACATTTTAAGTACCCCATTAGGTTGGGTACGGTAAGGACGACTAACAGGAATTGGCTATCTGAGTAAAACAAGGATAGCCAGTCGGCGGGGTAATCCGGGTGGTGCAGGTAGATTCTAACGGATAGGTAATGGTGGTGGTGATGAGTATGCCACTACTCGGCTCCTCTACCGAGCAACAGTAACCTCATACGGGTCCTGGGATGGTGGTGTATCAGGGGTGTCAGCATGAATGACGGGTAAATCAGTAGTAGGTACAGTGGATGGAATAGTAGTAGGGATCGTGCCGAACAAGATAACTCGAGCAGTGGACGTCCACACGCTTTCCTCTAATGAGTCTGATGAAATCGAGATGACAGAAAAAGCCATGACCTACACAAGAAACAGTTCATATAAATCCCTGTATATCAACCATGCATTATGCAGGGGAAAACTAAATAAATACAATACCAAGTAAAATACATTATGCAAATTATATAGAGCGATATGAAATTATCAGTTATGTAAATAATAACATTATAACTATCATATACGTAAGGCAAGATGGGATCACGTAAGGGCATAATTAGTTCACATAAGGATCACATACTGGTTATAGACCAGACCTTGTTAAACTACTTAGTTCTCTATAACCTTGGCTTTTGATACCAATCTGTCATACCCCTAAACGAGGCCTGGACGGAAAACATGTCTGGGGGCGTGACGTCATAAATATCTCAAGTACAAAGCATAGAAAACGACCTCTAAAGAGGTATGTTTTTAAAAGTCATAACTCGTTGCATAAATTTAAAGGTAATTAAGTCTTACAAACCATTTCAAGTTAATTTAAAACATAGCGGAAGCAATATGAAAACATAGCAGAAGCAATATTAAGTTTTGACAAAGACAACGAGTATGAAATAAGATAGTCTAGAAATTAGTCGAAGCCACATTGCACATAGACTTCTAATAGCATACCTTAAAATCCAAGCTAAGCACCTGAGAAAACATGCTTAAAACGTCAACATAAAGTTGGTGAATTCATAGGTTTAGTTTAAACGTAGTTATAGTGGACCATAAGATTTTGAAACGTACGTGATAGTTATAACAGATACAACTTCACACAAAAAGGTATTTACGTTTCACTAAGCTCATGACACCGAAGCTCAATTCACGTTGCATATAATATGCCAAATGAAATTTCTGCCCTACAGGTGTCTGACCAAGATCACTTAACGAAGTTCGACATGGTATACATTCGTTTATTCGGGTGCCTTGTAGATAGTAAGCGCTACTTACCCGGATGGGTATAATTAGTCCCAGTAGATCTATTTATAACACTCACACTCACTTAACCGGCAGACGGTAGGAGGTAATTAACGGTTCATGATAGTTTGGGCAAAATAGTGGTCTAACGCTACTTAGGCAACACGTATACAAGAGAAATTATCACGTAAAGTACTTGTGTCCGGTTTAAGAAAACAAGCGATGTTTCTCACCCCAAGTTGTAAAACATTTATTCAAAACGAGTAAAAAGTGGGGCTATGAACTCACCTGGATTGGTGAATTGAAGTAATGAGAGACTAGAAGAATAATCACACGGTAACAAACGACGGTATACGAACACGACCTAAGTATTATAGGTTTCGGTTTAGAATCGGAATAATAGAGATATACGAATAATGCATAAGTGTTTACTAAAATACTTTTGTTAAATGTTTTTCTAAAATGGAACGTTAGTAATCGTATCGTGATTAAAACGTTTGAATAAATAAAGTACATCGTAATATATAGTATATATATTATTATTACATAATAATAATCAAGTAAGTATTATATTCGGCATCTTACTCATTCCCTTATAAGTAGTCAATATATCTTTAATATAAGGGGGCGTTTGGTTTAAGATTTTCAAATCACAGAATTAAAATATTCTTTAGATTTTAAATGTCTTAGAAATTAAAATATATTTGCTTGTTTGGTATCAAAAATTTGACATGTATATTTTGGTATTACTTTTAGTTAGTGGTCCCACCGTATTTTTGTCTTTGTCCAAGCAAACAAGCCTTGTCCCCACAATGAATTAAAATTTCTCGTGTGTATGAAGAATTTAAAATTCCCTTTTTTACGGAAATTTAATTTGTGGTCCCACCATTTTATGTTCAACCAAACAGGACATTTCATGTCATTGTAAATATAAATAGCCTCAAATTCCATGAATTTGCTCCAACCAAACAGCCCCTAAATGTTCTTTAAAATATTTTCTAAGTATAAAGATTTTATAAAATTTTTGGCATGACCTGTTCGTGTTTACACGTTTTCCAAAGTCGTAGACTTTATTAAAAACATTGTCAATATCCATTTCAAAATTCGCCTAAGCTCTACGTCTTTTCAAAATCAACCCGTTCTCCTTTGTTACAATGCCGAAGTATTAATAACCCTTATTGGGCTTTTAGGCCTATTAAGCCTAAATAGATGATCCGAAACACGAATAGTCCGAAATAAGAAAACATTAAGTATATAAGCACTCGACTCATTAGTAAGCTATTTAATAAGCTCAAATAAGCCAAGCCAAAACCTAATAAGCTTAACTGTGGGCTTATAGCCACGGTTTGGGCTTTCTTGTTGGGCCGAAACTTCCTTATATCGTACGGGCCTATTTGTTAACTCTGACAAGCCAAACAAGTATCAAATAAGCTCTTGGTTCTCGAATAAGCTATCAATAAGCCAAGAGGGTTAAGCCAACCATATGGCTTATTAATTAAACCTACAGTTTGGGCCTTGAGGGTGGGACGAGGCCCATTAGGTCCATGAAGCATACTTGGGCTTATTTATTAAGCCAAATAAGCTTAACACCTTATTCCATATCACAATAAGCCATGAAATAAGCTAACATATAACTAAGTTAAATGTAGATAAGCTAACAAACATTCCCTTTTGTTTTCCTTGTGGGCCAAGCACTATTACAAGCCCAATAAGCTTTCCAAAAGCTTATTTATAAGCCAAATCATAAAATAAGCCATAAGTCATAATGTTTATTATATAAAAATAACCACGGTCATGAAACTACACTTTCTTTATCTTCCTTTTTATTATTTTTGAGCCATTCATAAACCCTTTTGGGGTTTATGTTGTTTTAAAAAAAAAGTTGTACATCTTACATTTATGTATTATGAGAATAAAAAAAGTACAAGTATTATGAGAAATAGATGACTTATAAAGAATGGTGATTAAGAAGGTGATTAGAGGCTAAATACAACCCAAACGTTGTGTTAAGACTACCCGAATATCAATACGAATCAAACCCGAATAAAATATCTTGATCAAAAGTTAAAAAATAATGAGAGTGTGTGTGTTGATGGCGTTCAAAAAAGGGAGAGGGAAAAGAGAGATGAATGTGTGTTTTTGTTGAAAGAGAATGAGATGAAATTAAGAAATGATATAAAATATGCTAGCTTAACTTGTAAGCCTTAATTTTTTGGCATTTTGTGTGTGTGGGGTTGGATTTTCGGACGCATGAGGGGGGGGGGGAGGGGACCAATTTGATCTTAACTTATTATATCATGCAAGGTGAAAAGAATTTGAATATCTAGATATTTCTTATGCACATTCAAACTAGTTATTATTCACGATTCACGCAATTACTAAAAACGCGTAAAAACTTCACAAAAATTTCTAAAATTTCAAATATCATCTTAAAACGAAAAAACGCGACCAATGACGAAAGACTAAGCAATTTAGCAACCCGGAATGCTTCCATTATGACTTCTCAGATAAACGTGGGACAACTTCCCGGATAAACGTAAAAATTACACGAAACTCATAAAACTCAAAATACTGAACGGAAACAGCTATAATATTGGCCTGAAATTTACGGGGTGTCACACAAATCGTCATCCATTCTACTTAATCGGCTAAATTCATCAAAAATCATCCCAAGAGGCCTATCACAAGTGAACAAATCTACATTGATCTTGAGTAAATTGAGTATTTCCGATTCAACCTTGATTTCTTACTTATTGATTACCTTCATACATAGTTACCAAAAGGAATCAAAAAATTGTCAGTAGGATTAGTTCTAAAGAAAGGGAATACAAGAAATTAAACACGAAAACCAAATTCCAAATATTAAACCTGCTGTTGTACCAGATAGTCGATACGCCATATTCAGTAAATTGGATACGCCGTATAGATGTTTCATGTCTAATACGCTGTACATGATTTTAAAAGTAAATATGTCGTATCCAAGGAGATGGATACGCCATATTCTGTATTTGATCAGAAGGCAAATAGCAAAAATTAATAATGCAAAAAAACAATAAAACACTCAAACGCACAAATATGCAAAATTATATAAATGCAGAAAAACAAACAAACACACAATATGCAAACTAAACTAATTTAAACTATTCTAAAAACAATAATCTAAAGTAAAACACTAATAAACAAGAATTAAACAATTTCACTCCTTAGCAACGATGTCAAAAACTTGATGTGTATCATTGTGTGTAGGTAATATTTTATTCAAGTTTTACTATTTATATTTTTTGACTTTACCTATTAACTAACACTAACAGGCAGTGTACCCGATCAATTGTAGGTTCGTTGGTAAGTAGAGTGTTGATCACTAAGAGCGAACGTTAACTCTTAAATCTATCAGTATTTTAGTTATCTAATTAATCCTAATTAATTATAATTAAACTTAAACTAACGCAAAGGGGGGGTTTTCAGCCTAAGAGACTGGCATGAGTTTTGGTTTAATCTGAGCTAAATGAGTGATGTGTCGTTGTGGTTGTAATTTATGTTTCAAGTTTTAAATTTATATTTTATCGACTTTACCAAAAACAACACTTTAATGGGAAATGTACCCGGTCAGATGGGAGTTTCATGGTAAGTAGGGTATCGATCACTAAGAGCGAGAAACAATCTTTCAACTTATTAATATTTTGGTTATGTAGACTAAGTTAATTCTATTTTATGTTAAACCTATGCTAAACCTATGTTAATCCTAATTCTAACAGATAAGGGGGGGGGGGGGGTTTCAGCCTGAGAGACTGGCACGAGTTTTGTGGTGACTTAAATCAATTCAAGACACAATAACGCACGCAAGTAAATTAATAGAAGATAAAAGAGCGGTCTAGCCAAATATAAGAAAACTGTATTATCCATGATTAATCCAATTAGAATGTTGGCTTGTTTATTTAGTGCAATGATTACTTATCTCGAGGCGGCATATCATTCTTAAGACTAAGGTGTAGATACGAAGAATTATGTCACAATTAAACGTATCCGCATAAAGCATCCTTATTTGCTGATTATAATCTATCTTAGAGGTTAAAGAAATGGTGATCTTGTTGATATGTGTTTAATCACATATCAATTTTCCTTATTAAAACGAGCTTAAAAGACCAAAAATGCATAAAATAATACATTGTATAAGTGTGTTTTGTTAATTATGTTGTGCAGGTAACATATATTCAAAAAAGGACAAAAACAAAACCAAAAACGGACAAAACCGAGCATGAAACTGGAAGAGCGTGAGAAAACGAAGACGAAGGCGTATTCATTTTTAAATGGGCCAACCCGTACCCGATTAATGGGCCAAGTCAGCCCATTAATTAATAATGCTAAGCCTTTTTAATAAGCATATATCCCTAGTCCAATATACAAATTTATAAATCCAAGTCCAAAGTCATAAAACCTAATCCTGGACCAAGTTATTTAAAAAGCCCAAAACCCCTTATCCAGTCAAAATAATAAACTCGCCAAGGTTATTGTTCACCATCTCTTTCCTTTTTCACCTTGCAACCATTTAACACAGGGTAAAATCTACTCCACATGCTCTCATTCTTCTAGAAGGCCAATGTGGTAAGGTCTGACATCAATACCAGGCCACGTTGGAAATCCCAAGTATCCTCATTGGCTGAGAAACGTGGAAGTGATCCAAGGGCTTATACGGATGGATTTGGAATCAAAGGTCAGGATTGAAGGCTTGAAGACGCTCCTTATGGCCTATAATCTTCTCTCCTCAACTATAAATAGAGAGGCTTATTCACACAGTGATATATCTAGTTTTTAGTAGGTTTTTGTATTTTAGATTATGTTTAGCTTATTGTAATTTCCTTTTCAAAGCTTGTACTCTTTTTTTCATTAATAAAATTACAATTTACTGTTATATTGTTTTGAATTCTGTCTTTATTTTTATGCAAATTCCTTTAAAATGTGTTTTGAATTTACTTAATAAGCTCAATAAGCTCTCATTCACTCTATAAGCTATTGCTTATTCAGTTAAGCTCTACTAAAGCTTAACTGAATAAGCCTTTCACCTAAATAGTCTCAAAAATCATTATAAGCTTAAATGTGGAAGATAAGCCAGAAATGGATGGGCTTATAGGTTTGTACCAGCTTATGCAAATAAGCTAAAGTTTGTAGATAAGCTCTTTAGAGCATTTATTTGTCCTTGTTTAGAGCAGAGGACAAGGTACATTCTCTTTTACATTTTAGCTTAATTTTCCTTGTAGCTTATTAAACTGATTAATTTCAGCTTATTATCTGCTTAAATGTGCTTATTTTATCTTATGTTAGTTTACTATGTCTTAAATATCATGTTTGCATCATTACATTTAGTTTGATTTGAGTTTTCATAAAAACTGTCCATTTTAAGTCATAATTGCTGATCATTGTAGCTTATAATCTAGGGCTTAATTTTCAAATTTTTTAGCTTATCTGTCCTTATTTGCTATAGTACTACATCTATTTTTACAATTCAAGGCTCTTAATAATATGTTTTAGCTTATAAATGGATTTTAAAGATTTAAATGGTGTTTGGGTTAAGTAGTTTAGATATAGGAAATTTGAGTTTAGCTTGTTTTTAGTGTTTAAAATGGATTTGATAAGCTCTTATTAGATCTATATGTTAGTTCTCATAAGCTAGGAATTAGTTCGTTAAGTTTTGTAGTTAGTTTAATCAAATCATTCAAGTCTGCTAGTCTTTAGCTTATAAACTGCTTAATAGTTGAGCTTTTCAAGAGTCTATTTGAAATATGGTATTTGTGTTCTAAATTGGTTTCAATTGCATCAATGTTAATCTGTGTAGAGTAGTAGTCTTTGGATTAGCATTTTTAGTTATTTGGGTAAAAAAAATAGGTGTCAATGGTTAGTTCTTAAGAGTCTTATTTTGCAGATCAATTAGGGTTAGAATCTAGCTTAACTTTGGTTCAATTTGATTGCATTTAGCTTATTATAGTCTATACTAAAACTGTTTAAAGTTTTCCAGTTGTCAAAAGTGTTTTAGAGTCTTAATTTTAAGCTTAAAGTAGTCTTTTATTTTCAAAAAAACCAAAAACAAGTAGTTTGTCTGTCATTTTCATTTTACTTTTTCTAGCTTATTTCTTTATCTAGATTAGCTTATTTCAGCTTATTTGAGTCATTTGAGTTTAGTACTAAATCTGTTTTTGCTTTTTAGCTTATTCTCATTGCTTATTAGTCTTAAATTTTAGCTTAAAAATTGGTCAAAAGTCCTTTAAAAGTGATTGAGAGTTAACTGTCTTATAATCTTTTGGTGTTTTTCAGCTTAATTTGTTAGCTTATTTCTAGTAATTAGTGCTTATTAAGTCTAAGTTAGGGTCTGGTTATAGCTTATTAGTCTTCTTTTGGCTTATTGAGTCTTAAAAAGCTCAAGCAGTTTAACTACATGTCAAAGTTTTAAAAAAAAGCAAACTGTCACTTTTGAACTGTCTTTTTCCTAGCTTAATAATAAGTTATAGTTTAAGTCCCTTTATTAAAGTTGCTTATTTTTGCTTATTATTTAGTTGTTTAAAAAGAAAAATAAAAAAAAGTTTTACAAAAAGGGACAGTCACAGGACTCGAACTTGTGACCTCCTCTACACAACACACACACCTTAACCATTGCGCCCTTGGGTCTTTTTCATTTAACCTTTGCACCATTTAATTGTTATGCTTTCTTTAGTTTTTAGCTTATTCAGCTTATTTCAATTTTCACAGCTTATTGGTTTTAGCTTTTTCACTTGTTTTTCTTTGTAAACTTCAAGTTTAGTGTCTAGTATTTTTAGTAATTTTCTCAAAATTTTAGAATCAAGTTTAGTATTTTTAATTTAGTTTTTAGTATTATTTTTAGTTTTAAAAATAGTTTTAATTAGTTTAAAAATTCAAAAAAAATAATTTCTATTTTCAAAAATTAATTTAATACATTTGGTTTAAGAAATTTTCATTTTGAGTTTTTAGAGTTTTAAATTGTCATTCTTAGTTAATTAGTTAGATAATTTTAGTTATTAATTAGTTTATAATTGTTTTAAATGTCGCTAGAATTTTAAGTTGCCTTTATTTCTAGTTTAGCATGCCTTTATGTGCTTTCCCTTCGTATTAATTAGAATGTCAAAATCTAAAATTCCAATTATCAAGCAACTGCCGATCACGAACTCGAAACAAGATTTTCAAATTCATGCTTCGTTGGGAAAACGACTCGGGAACGATTTGAATTTTATCCTTTCCTAAGGGTAATTTTCTCATCAATACTTTTCGGAAATATATTTTATTAGCGATTAACTTATTACTCTTTCACAAGAGTAGTTACCTAATTGCTTTTAATATATTATATACTATAATAGAAGAATCAATTTTTGGCACCGCTGCCGGGGAAGTGTGAAACGATTATCGCGTTGAAGTTTGAAGATTAGTGCATTGAAGACCCTTCCACGTGAAGTTGTCATTTTTTATATACATTTATTTATTATTTTTCATTTTCTTTTATATAAAACTAAAAAAATACAAAAATATTTTATTTTTCTTGATTTATTTTTGTAGATTTATTAAAACATAAAAAATACTTTTTCTAAAGTATTTAAAATACCAAAAAAAAAATTAAAAAAAACCACAAAAGAAACCGTGTTGTCAATTGTTTAATCGGCTCACCTTTAGATTAACAAACTATAAGAGAGGTATAAGGAGGGTTGATCCTACGAACTTCGACCCGAAAAGAGAAGGTTTTTAAAACGCTTCGCGCTTACCCGCTCCTCCGATTCTTTGTGCGTTTTCTAGAGAGTTACTGTGAACTTTTGACTATCGGTTCACAAAATATATTTTTCTTTTATTATTTTAGTGCATGCGCACTCGCTCTTGATCGAATTTAATTGTTGAATCTTCCACGATTCCTAAGCGACGTAATCGTAGAAGTTCCAAGCAAATAGTTGAACCCGAGCTTCAAACTATTGTAGAGACTCCTGTTGCTACTATGGCGGATACGCGTACTATGTCGAAATTACTCCAAGCACCCACCGAGGGTTACAGAGATGCAATTGTTATTCCCTCATGCTCACATTCGTTGGTTTAACAAGATCACGTCTACGCTTAAGTATAAGAATGTTCCACATGACGCTATCAAGTTGATGCTTTTCCCATTTTCTCTTGAGGGGGCAGCCCGAATTTGGCTTGAAAGAGAACCCTCTCATTCTATCCATACATGGGAAGATCTCGTTTCTAAGTTTGTGAATTATTTCTTTCCTCCTTCGAAGATTACGAATCTCAAGAATGATATCACGAATTTTCAGCAGAGATTTGATGAAACATTTAGTGAGGCATGGGACCGTTTTAAGGATCACAGTTTTTTGGAATTGCATCAAATTGACACGTTTTACAATGTGTTGACATAATCCGATCAAGATTCTCTAAATGCAGCTGCCGGTGGTAATCTTTTGAACCGTACTCCTCGAGATGCTTTAACTATTATTGAGAATAAGTCGAAAGTACATATTTCACGAAACAAACTGATTGTTTCAAAAGTGAGTACTACTACTTCTTCTTTATCTCCTACTCTAGATATTACCGCTCTTACCGAGATCGTTAAGGAATTAGTACTTATGAACAAGGCTACTCAACAAGCAACCGTGAAAACCATAGAAGAGACTTGTGTGATTTGTGGTGGACCGCATCCCTACTATGAGTGTCTTGCCACCAGTGGCAATACTTTTGATGCTTGTTCAGCCGTAGGGACCTACAATCAAGGAGGTAATGGATACCGTCCTCAAGGAGACCCAAATTATCGTGCTAGCAACTAAATGGGACCACCCGGTTTTCCTCCTCTGAATGTGCAGAACAGACAAAACTACAACCAGAATCGGTACAATCAAAATCAAGGAAATTATCAAGCTCCGAACAATCAAGGATTCAATCAACAAAGAGGGCATAACTTCAATCAAGGAAACAACAATTATCAAGCTCTGAATAATCAAGCTCAAGTTGGACCTTCGAATGAGTTATCAAACTACATGAAAAGTAATGAAGCTACTTTGAGAGCCATGCAAACTCAAATGAGTAATATCAAGCTTCGAACAATCAAGGATTCAATCAACAAAGAGGGCAGAAATTCAATCAAGGAAAAAACAATTATCAAGCTCCAAATTATCAATCTCTGAATAATCAAGCTCAAGTTGGACCTTCAAATGAGTTATCAAACTACATGAAAAGTAATAAAGCTACTTTGAGAGCCATGCAAACTCAAATGAGTAATATGAAGTCGGAATTGTGGAATGAATTCAAATCTTCTTTTACAAATCAATTTTCCTCTATTGAGACAAAAACCAATAAGCTAGAAAATCAAAACAATCAGATAATGAACTTGTTAACTAATCTTACGATACAAAGGCAAAGTCCCTTAGGTTCGGGATCACTTCCTAGTAATACCATAGCTAACCTGAGAGGTGACGTGAAAGCTATTACCACCCGAGAGGTGACCTACGATTCTAACTACTTCTTATCCTCTTCCGAAGGAAGCAGAATGTGAACCAGAGGTGACAAAGGACAAGATGCAAACTACAAATTTAGGAAGTACCGCACACGTCCAACCTCCGGTTGGCCAAGTTCCAACTCAAGAGCCCGAAGTTTTTCCGAAGCATAAATTTAAACCATCGATACCTTATCATTCAAGACTTAACGACCAAAAGATCCATGAAAAAGCTAATTATCAAATGTTGAAGTTCCTTCAAATCTTTCAAAGATTACATTTCGACCTTAGCTTTACGGATGCTCTTCTTCACATACCTAAATTCGCTTCTACGTTTAAGAGTCTTCTAAGTAATAAAGAAAAAATGTTCGAATTAGCAAGTACTCCATTAAATGAGGATTGTTTGGCGATGCTTCTTAAAAAATTACCCAAAAAACTTGGAGACCCCGGCAAGTTTCTAATCCCTTGTGATTTTCCAGAGCTAGATGAGTGCTTAGCCTTAGCCGATCTTGTTACTAGCATCAATTTAATGCCTCTTTTCGTATGGAAGAAGCTTTCGCTCCCAGAACTTACTCTGAATCGCATGACTCTAGAGCTTGCTAATCGATCGGTCGCTTATCCGGTCGGTGTAGCCAAAGATGTTTTTGTAAAAGTAGGAAATTTTCATTTTCCGGCCGACTTTGTTGTAGTTGATTATGATGTCGATCCTTAGGTTCCCCTCATTCTTGGGAGGCCTTTCTTGAGGATGGCACGAGCATTAATCGATGTACACGGTGAAGAGCTAACTCTTCGAGTCAATGATGAAGCCATAACGTTTAATTTTGAACACACTTCGAGATACTCCTATAGATATGATGATGAATCGGTTAATCGAATCGATGTCATAGACGTTACATGTGAGGAGTATACTCAAGAGGTGCTCGGTTTTTCAGATAGTTCTAAGAGTGGCAATCCCACCCCGTCTTTAGATCCTATCATTACTACTTCTTCCCCCTCTTTTACTCCTTTTGAGGGAGGTGATTTCGTTTTGGAAGAGATCAAAGCTTATCTTACAAGTGATTTAATTCCACCAGGAATTGATGATGCCGACTTTAATCCGGAGGGAGACATTCTTCTACTTGAGAAGTTATTAAATGATGATCTATCATCTCCTCTCCCTCCAAAAGAACTTAAATTTGAGGAACTTAAAATGATAAAATCTTCTATTGATGATCCTCCAGAGCTTGAGCTCAAGGATTTACCGTCTCATCTTGAATACACGTTTTTAGAAGATACTAATAAATTACCCTTTATAATTGCTAAAGACTTAAAAGATGATGAAAAGACCCGCCTTCTAAAGGTTTTAAAGTCACATAAGCGTTCCATCGCTTGGAAAATCTCTGACATTAAGGGAATTGACCCTCAATTTTGTACTCACAAGATATTAATGGAGGATGAATTTAAACCGACGGTCCAACATCAAAGAAGGGTAAACCTAAAAATTCATAAGGTGATCAAAAAGGAAGTTATCAAACTCCTTGATGCCAGATTGATTTACCCTATCTCCGATAGTCCGTGGGTAAGCCCCGTTCATTGTGTGCCCAAAAAGGGAGAAATGACCGTTGTGACGAATGAAGATAATGAGTTGATTCCCACAAGGCTAGTCACCGGATGGCGTGTTTGTATTGATTACCGAAAGCTTAATGATGATACTCGTAAAGACCATTTCCCGTAGCCTTTCATGGACCAAATGCTTAAACGTTTAGCAGGGAACGAATACTATTGCTTTTTAGATGGATTTTCTAGATATTTTCAGATTCCTATAGACCCGTAAAACCAAGAAAAGACCACCTTCACTTGCCCTTATAGGACGTTTGCCTACCGACGCATGCCTTTTGGTTTATCTAATGCTCCAGGCACGTTCTAAAGGTGCATGATGGCTATTTTCCACGACATGATCAAGGAAACAATAGAGGTCTTCATGGATGATTTCTCGGTCTTTGGGGATTCTTTCTCATCGTGCCTCTCCCATTTAGACAAGATGCTCAAAAGGTGCGAAGACACTAATTTAGTTCTAAATTGGGAGAAATGACATTTTATGGTGAAAGAGGGCATTGTCCTCGGCCATAAGATCTCTAAAAATGTTATTGAAGTAGATAGAGCTAAAGTCGATGTAATAGCAAAGTTACCTCGTCCCACTTCCATCAAAGGCGTTCGAAATTTTTTAGGTCACGTCGGGTTCTATCGTCGATTTATTTAAGATTTTTCTAAAATCGCCCGGCCGATGTACTATCTTCTAGAAAAAGATACCCCTTTCATCTTCTCAAAAGAATGTATTAAAGCATTTAAAACTCTTTAGAAGAAATTAACTGAAGCTCCGATTTTAGTTGCCTCCGATTGGGACTTACCATTTGAGATTATGTGTGATTCTAGTGATTATGCGGTAGGTGCCGTCTTGGGGTAACGCAAGACCAAACATCAGCCAATACACTATGCTAGCAAGACTATGATTGGTGCTCAAGCTCATTATACTACTATGGAGAAAGAATTATTACCCGTGGTGTATGCTTTCGAGAAATTCTGGTCCTATTTAGTCTTGTCAAGAACCATAGTGTATACGAACCACTCGGCTCTTAAGTATCTTCTTGCTAAGCAAGATGCTAAGCCAAGATTGCTCCGGTGGATTCTCCTACTCCAAGAATTCAATGTCGTTATTCGTGATAAAAAAGGAGCAGAGAATCTCGCAGCCGACCATTTGTCAAGATTAGAGAATCCTCATCAAGATGATCTTAAGATTAAGGAAATTAATGAAACATTTTCTCTCGAGACCCTCAGAATGATATCTTTTCATGGTGATTCTAGTACCTCATGGTTTGCCGACATTGTAAACTATCATGCGGGGAATTTCGTAGTAATAGGGATGTCGTCCCAACAAAAGAAGAAATTCTTTAAGAACGTTAAGCATTATTTTTGGAACGAACCTTACTTATTTCGGATTTGTGCGGATCAAGTGATTAGACGATGTGTTTACGGCCAAGAATCCATCGATATCCTCATGGCTTGCCAGAATGGACCCACCGGGGGACATCATGGTGCGAACTACACCGCTAAGAAAGTCTTTGATTTCGGTTTCTATTGGCCGACGATTTATCATGATGCCCACGACATGGTGAAGTCATGTGACATATGTCAACGTCAAGGCAAAATCTCGCAAAAGGACGAAATGTCTCAAAATGCAATTCAAGTTTGCGAGATCTTTGACGTATGGGGCATCGATTTTATAGGATCGTTCCTGTCTTCTCGAGGGAACAAGTACATTCTCGTAGTCGTTGACTACTTGTCTAATGGGTTGAAGCAAAAGCGCTCCCCACTAATAATGCCCGAGTCATCGTAAAATTCTTAAAATCTCTCTTTGCCCGATTTGGAACTCCTCGTGCTATAATTAGTGATCGTGGTACTCACTTTTGCAATGATCAATTTGCAAAGATCATGCTTAAGTATGGAGTTACCCACCATCTTTATACCGCATATCATCCATAAACTAGTGGACTAGCGAAGGTTTCAAATCGTGGTTTAAAACGTATCTTAGAAAGGACCGTAGGCGAAAATCGTGCTTCATGGTTCGATAAGTAAGATGATGCTTTATGGGCCTTTCATACCGCCTTCAAAACACCCATCGGGTGCACTTCTTATAAGCTTATGTACGGAAAGGCTTGTCATCTTCCTATCGAACTTGAACACAAGGACTATTGGGCCTTGAAGCATTGTAATTTTGATCTTAAGTCCGCGGGTGATCACCGGAAAGTTCAAATGAATGAATTAAATGAACTCCGGGATCAAGCCTACGAGAACTCTTTAATCTACAAATAGAAAAAGAAGAAGATTCAGGACTCCAAGATTAAGAACCGCATTTTCAACGTTGGTGATCGAGTTCGTCTCTTCAATTCTTGATTAAAGATTTTCTCAGGCAAGCTCAAAACCCATTGGACCGGACCGTTCACCGTTACTCAAGTTTTCCCTTATGGCACCATCGAGTTATCTCAAACCGACGGACCAAACTTCAAGATGAATGGTCATAGACTTAAACATTATTTTGGAGGGCACATACCACCTATATTTGTCTCGGATCTCTAAACCTTCCCCATGGACCACTAAATTCGGGGTCGAGTCAGGCTCATGACTCGGTTAACAAAAACAAGTGCTTCTCGAGAGGCAACCCGTGTTTCTATCTTCTTTTTCTATTTTCTAATAAGTGTGACATGAGGAGGCTCGCCTCTTCCTTTCTCGTGTTTCGTGGCTTGTGTTTTATGTTCAGGATTGCTCGGATTATGAAGACTCTCGTGCACGTGGTTTTGTCCATCGTTTACTCAAGCTTCAATCCTTAGCATGCTTATATATGGGAATCTGATATCCTAGATCTTATTGACTAACATTTATCTATTAGCATAATTAATAAACGGCTTTAGATTTATGTAGAGACCCTTTTATATTAGGATTATGCATTGATTTTAGTATGGGGGTGGCAGTCTCACATTGAGGACAATGTTTAGTTCTAGTATGGGAGGATCTTTTGATTCGATCTTTAGTTCTAGTATGGGGGGGGGGTATCTATCGATTTGATCTTACTTGCATTTGCTTTGTCTTCACGTAACCCTGTTTTGTCACCAAAAATACCAAAAATATGTGATTTTATGCAAAAATTTAAAAAAAATTCAAAAATAAAATAAGTGTTTTGACACAAATTTTTATCTTCCCAAGAATAAATTTTAACTTGATCGAGCATATTGCGCTCTAGCTTGCCCCTTAACCTATATAAATTTAAGCTTTTGCTAGTCTTTTGTACAAGAATCTTTAAAACGCGAATTCTATCTTGAAGAGCCAAGAGTTTGCAAGTTTCCATAATAGACTTTAAATATTCAAAGCTTGATTTTATTAGACTAAGCATTCGCGGATCTTTTTATTAAAGATTTTAAATTTGCGAAGAACGAAAAATGATTGAGCTGAATATGAGTTAGATGCTAAGCGTGGAGTAGTTGGATCTCTTTAGAGCTCATAGAGGTTAATTGTGGCTTTTTTCTCCCACTAGATTAATAAACGTTATATAATTGTTAAATAAATAAAGTTGCTTTGGTTTTTGCGATTCTTAGTTTAGATCCCTTTGTAGAGATTCCTTCTGGTAAAATTAAGGTACACATCGAGGTTTTGTCAGTGTTGTGGGGAAATAGGCTACTGATTCCTGATGGCTCGCTACCGTTGTCTAGGTAGTTAAAAGACTACAAGACTTGAAATTTGACTATAATAATAATAATGTAATAAACCGAAGCCAAAATAAGACCACTGGACCATGGTCGGCTCTCATACCGATGTGGCAATCGTTTAAAGGGTGGAGGTAATAATATGAATAATAAATCCGAGACTAATAAAAGTTTACTAGATCATGGTCGGCTCACATACCGATGTAACAGTTTTCAAAAAGGTCGAGGATCTCCCGGTCAAAATAAGACTCCTGGATCATGGTCGGCTCACATACCGATGTGATAGTTGTTTAAAGGACCAGGGGGTTTAATAATGTTGCAATAATAATAATAATAAAGCTAAATTTCAACACCGGGGTTATCTAAATAAAGCCCCCGCCTCTGGACTCGTAGTTGAGTTGTTTCGGATGAAATAAAAAAGATAACCCCTAAATCATGCGAAATTAGAACCTTAATGTGGACCCTATTCTCACCATATCATCTCTTTAGGAAATGATTTCAAACTAATTATGGTCTAAACCGGGTTTACTTTATATGAATAAGGATTTAATTAATTTGTCACCAATAATAAAAATAAAACCCTTAGAGGATTTAGGAATAAGGGAGCGGAAAGTAGCTATGCGTACACAATTTGCATTTATGAGTAGTGTTAGCATCTTAACTTATATTTAACAATTATTTCATTTTTAAGCTTGGTTTGGGGCGGGTGAAAAATCAAGGACGATGAATTTATTCTTTTGGACACTTTTTATAAGTGCTTTTTGTTCCATGATCTTAAAAGTTATAATAATGAAAGTCTAGTAGTTTCTTTTTAAATAATAATAATAATAATAATAATAATAATAAATGTATGCATATATATAAAAATGGTAAAACGGTGCGTTTTAAACTAGTGATTTCTTAATCCCCTTAGATGAACACTTAGCTACTTTTCGAGATAATTAGTCTAGGGGGTTGGAATTTTTAGTTTTCTATGTGTGTATATGACATTGCGTGAGGACACGGCAATAGCTTAGTATGGTGGATTTTTTATATGTGTTTAATCACATATCAATTTTCCTTATTAAAACGAGCTTAAAAGACCAAAAATGCATAAAATAATACATTGTATATGTGTGTTTTGTTAATTATATCGTGCAAGTAACGGATATTCAAAAAAGGACAAAAACAAAAACAAAGCCAAAAACAGACAAAACCGAGCACGAGAATGAAAGAGCGTGAGAAAACGAAGCCGAAGGCGTATTCATTTTTAAATGGGCTAACCCGTAACCGATTAATGGGCCAAGTCAGCCCATTAATTAATAATGCTAAGCGTTTTTAATAAGCCTAAATCCCTAGTCCAATATACAAATTTATAAATCCAAAGTCCAAAGTCATAAAACCTAATCCTGGCCCAAGTTATTTAAAAAGCCCAAAACCCCTTATACAGTCAAAATAATAAACCCGCCAAGGTTACTGTTCACCATCTCTTTCCTTTTTCACCCTGCAACCATTTAACAAAGGGTAAAATCCACTTCATACGCTCTCATTCTTCTAGAAGGCCAATGTGGCAAGGTCTGACATCAATCCCAGGCCACATTGGCAATCCCAAGCATCCTCATTAGCTGAGAAACGTGGAAGTGATCCAAGGGCTCATACAGATGGATTTGGAATCAAAGGTCAGGATTAAAGGCTTGAAGACGCTCCTTATGGCTTAGAACCTTCTCTCCTCAACTATAAATAAAGAGTCTTATTCACACAGTGATATATCTAGTTTTTAGTAGCTTTTAGTATTTTAGCTTATATTCAGCTTATTGTCTTTTTATCATTGTAATTTCCTTTTCAAAGCTTGTACTCTTTTTTTATTAATAAAATTATAGTTTACTGTTATATTATATTAAATTCTGTCTTTATTTTTATTCAAATTCCTTTAAAATGGGTTTTGAATTTACTTAATAAGCTCAATAAGCTCTCATTCACTTTATAAGCTATTGCTTATTCAGTTAAGCTTTACTAAAGCTTAACTGAATAAGCCTTTCACCTAAATAGTCTCATAAATCATTATAAGCTTAACTATATAAGATAAGCCAGAAATGGATGGGCTTATAGGTTTGTACCAGCTTATGAAAATAAGCTGGAGCTTGTAGATAAGCTCTTTAAAGCATTTATTTGTCCTTGTTTAGAGCAAAGGACATGGTACATTCTCTTTTACATTTTAGCTTAATTTTCCTTGTAGCTTATTAAACTGCTTAATTTCTGCTTATTCTCTGCTTAAATGTGCTTATTTTATCTTATGTTACTTTATTATGTCTTAAATATCATGTTTGCATCATTACCTTTAGTTTGATTTGAGTTTTCATGAAAACTGTCCATTTTAAGTCATAATTGCTTATTAGTGTAGCTTATAATCTAGGGCTTAATTTTCTAAAAATTTTGCTTATCTGTTATTATCTGCTATAATACTACATCTGTTTTTACAATTCAAGGCTCATAATAATTTGTTTTAGCTTATAACTGGATTTTAAAGATTTAAAGGGGTGTTTGGGTTAAGTAGTTTAGATATAGAAAATTTGAGTTCAGCTTGTTTTTAGTGTTTAAAATGGATTTGATAAGCTCTTATTAGGTCTATATGTTAGTTCTCATAAGCTAGGAATTAGTTTTGTTAAGTTTTGTAGTTAGTTTAATCAAATCAGTCAAGTCTGCTAGTCTTTAGCTTATAAACTGCTTAATAGTTGAGCTTTTCAAGAGTCTATTTAAAATGTGGTATTTGTGTTCTAAATTGGTTTCAATTGCATCAATGTTAATCTGTGTAGAGTAGTAGTCTTTGGATTAGCATTTTGAGTTATTTGGGTAAAAAACAGTCAATAGGTGTCAATGGTTAGTTCTTAAGACTTTTATTTTACAGATCATTTATGGTTAGAATCTAGCTTAACTTTGGTTCAATTTGATTGCATTTAGCTTATTATAGTCTATATTTAATCTATTTAAAGTTTTGTAGTTGTCAAAAGTGTTTTAGAGTCTTAATTTTAAGCTTAAAGTAATCTTTTATTTTCAAAAAAAAACCAAAAAACAAGTAGTTTATCTGTCATTTTCATTTTACTTTTTCTAGCCTATTTCTTTATCTAGATTAGCTTATTTCAGCTTATCTGAGTCATTTGAGTTTAGTACTAAATCTGTTTTTGCTTTTTAGCTTATTCTCATTGCTTATTAGTCTTAAATTTTAGCTTAAAAATTGGTCAAAAGTCCTTTAAAAGTGATTGGGAGTTAACTGTCTTATAATCTTTTGGTGTTTTTCAGCTTAATTTGTTAGCTTATTTCAAGTAATTAGTGCTTATTAAGTCTAAGTTAGGGTCTGGTTATAGCTTATTAGTCTTCTTTTGGCTTATTAAGTCTTAAAAAGCTTAAGCAGTTTAACTACATGTCATAGTTTCAAAAAAGCAAACTGTCACTTTTAAACTGTCTTTTTCCTAGCTTAATAATAAGTTCTAGTTTAAGTCCCTTTATTAAAGTTGCTTATTTTTGCTTATTATTTAGCTGTTCAAAAAGAAAAAAAAGTTTTACAAAAAGGGACAGTCATATGACTCGAACCTGTGACCTCCCCTACACAACACACACACCTTAATCATTGCGCCCTTAGGTCTTTTTCATTTAACCTTTGCACCATTTAATTGTTATGCTTTCTTTAGTTTTTAGCTTATTCGGCTTATTTCAATTTTCACAGCTTATTGGTTTTAGCTTTTTCACTCGTTTTTCTTTGTAAACTTCAAGTTCAGTGTCTAGTATTTTTTGTAATTTTCACAGCTTATTGATTTACTTAAATTGCTTTTACTATATATATATTATATACTATAATTAAGATATCACTTGTTAAACCCTAGCTCATAGAGACTTTACCCATTTACTGCTTAAAGGCAATTCATACACTAGTATTCCACTAACCAAGTCTTTACCAATTAGTTGAGAATGTACTCGTTGATCCCACCTGCCGGTCCAACTAAGCTCGCAATCTAAAGCAAAGATAGGTTATTATTCGTGATCCTATTGGTCTAGAAGTATAAATTACTATATTGAGAGCCATCTCGACATCTAGATTACTTGGTCCGTATCACTAGATCTAATTGCATGATAGGTCGCATACAAAAGTATGTAAACAAGTATAAACTGATAAGCATAAACAAGCAATCAATGATAAATTAAGCAATCGATATAAACAAAATTAAACATTCAAATCTTCATAATAATGGCTAATACCTGAAGGTATTAGCCTTCAAACATCATAATCAATACAAGAGTAATAATTTAGCCAAGGTAAACTAACCGAGTTAACGAATGATACCAAAAACTGAACGATTACAAGAGTATAGGAGATTACAAGTTGTTTCCTATGGAATTAATTATTATGCTCGACCTCTTCTGCTTTTCTTCTCTTATGAAAATCAACTTTTATGGTAAAGGTATCAAAAATATGATTTAGCACACTAAAAACCCGTTTTTAGGTTTTCTATTTATAAGGTCTGGAATTTGTCGATACGGCGTATTGACTGAGGTCAATACGGAGTTTTGGGGGTTTCTTAGAGTAGGGACCACATTCGATATCTCGCAGAATATTTTGTTACTATATCTTGAATACAGCGTATAGAAGTCTCTGGATACGGCGTATTGAATGTTGTTCCTTCGTGGTCTTTAGTGAAGTGCAGGCACGGATACGCCGTATCTTCCTTGATGGATACGACGTATATGATGTCAGAATAAGTTTCTTCATATTTCTTCGTTTAAGCTCCAGAATGTGTGCCTTTTAGCTAATCTTTACCAAGTATTCCATAATCACTCCAATTCTCAAATACAAATGATTAAGTTATAATTCTTTGCAATAATTATACAAAATGAGTTATTTACATGGGATAAATGATGCTATAAAAGTGACGTTTCATCTATCCATAAGCATTGGATAAATGATGCATACTCACCTAGCAGGTTTCATACTTTTACAAATAATTTTCTCATTCCCTATCCTCAAAGTAATCTCTCTTTGAACACATCAATCTTAACATGTACGGTAGACAAAAATGGTCTTTCAAGGTTCAAGGGCACTTTGACATCCTTGGGCATATCAAGAAGTATAAAGTCTGTGGGGAAAACAAATTTACCAATACCTACTAGCATGTTTTCAGCAATTCCTTTTAGATATTTCACAGTCCTGTCTGCTAATTCAACCGTCAACTTAGTGTGAGCTAATTCACCTAAACCTGAGTTAAGGTAGGTCGAGAGAGGCATGACACTTACGCTAGCTCCTAAGTCAGCAAGGGTATTATTAAAACAAACATTATTAATATAGCAAGGTAAAGTGAAACTTCCTGGGTCTTTCTCCTTTTGGGGTATGGAATTATCGACATGTCAAGCTTCATATGAGTTAGCTTCCGAGAATTGCTATCCATACAATCCCTTCTTTTCATCACAGTAGTAATCATTCAAACGACTTAGAAACAGAATTGTCATTTGTCTTGACTCGAACATTAGTCTTCTATTTTGTGGGGTGGATACAACGTATTAGGGTGATCCAATACAGCGTATCGGGTTTGTATCAGCTTCAACAGTAGTCGAGATCGACTTGACATGATCTCTCGGGTTGGCTTCAGTTAAGCTAGATAGGTTTCCAAATCCTCTTTCCTGTAGTACCTTGCTCATTTTCCCAATTTGAATCTCCAAAATTTTAATCAAAGCTCCTTGGTTTCGTATGGCAGGATCCATCAAAGCTCGGATTTCTTTAATCATGTTGGAGTTTTCTTCATGTCTTTTCGTTGATTCACTCATAAACTTGCTCAGGGTTTCTTCCATAGATTGTCTTCGTTCTTGATACAAAGGGTTTGCATTGTTCCTTTGGTAGAATCCCAGAGCTGTTGCTCTATATCCCCCTCCTTGGAAAGGTCCACCAAATTCAGTGTAGGAAGCTTCTTCGAGAGTTTTACCTTCTTCTTTGAGTGGGAAATGTTTAGTGTAGTAGGGTCCTTTACATTGTTCACATACTACTTGTGCAACATATACATTTTCATTGACCTTCTTGATTTCTCTTCCAAGATTATTGAGTTGTGCCTGGATCGCTGCCAATCCATCAGAAGTTTTAGTACTTCTTGTCCTAGATATTCCATTATGCCATTTTTGAGAGTATTCAACCATTTCTTGGATGGCTAGTTTTGCATCGGCATCAGTCTTAGATGGTATGGCACATTTTGAATCAAGAATTTGTCGAGTTGGAACTTCCAATCCATTATAAAATAAGATTACCTCCTGCATCTCCGTTAAATAGTGTTGAGGACACTTCCTCAAGAGTTCTTTAAATTGCTCCCATGCTTGGTAAAGAGTTTCATTCGATTCTTGCTGAAAGTTGTTGATCTCCTCCATTTTCTTCGCAGTTTGAGCAGGAGGACAATATTTGCTTAGAAACTTTATCTTTAGATCTTCCAAAGTTGTAATTGAACCAGATGGTTTGTTTCTTAGCCAACGACTCACAGCTCCAGTTAGGGACATAGGAAAGGCTCTAAACATCATTTGGTCTTGAGTTATATTAGGGATATGGAATAAATCGACAATCTCAAGAACTTTCTCAATGTCTTCGTTTGCATCTTCATGATCTGAACTGCTGAAGGTGTTGCCACGTAGTTCTTTGAGAAATTAGCCTTTTAGTTCAAAGCTATCTTTGTCATCGATTTTAGGCCTAGCAATTCCCGATCCGTAGTCAGCTCGGGTTTTGCTCATGTATTGTTTCATGGTTTTCGCCACTGTTTTTGCAACTTCTTCCTCGAAATATTCGTCTAAATCAGAAAATAGATTGAATTCAGGCGATCTTGATTCATCAAGACTTAGTGTCTTGAGAAGCTTCCTAGATGATCAAAATTCTCGTTCTAGATCCTTGAAGGGCGTAAATAGTTCCTTTGTTGAACTCGTTGTCATGCACTTCCTGAAACAAGCAATAAAAAATCAGTAGCATAGGCTCGGGAGAAAGAAAATACAGATATACGGAAATCGAATGAGAAAATCAAGCTTCTATTACTGTATCAGATGATCGATACGCCGTATTCAATAAGTATGAATACGCCGTATTAATATTTTGAATGAATACACTATATTAGACAAGAAAGTTAAATACGCCGTATCCAATGGAAGTGGATACGCCGTATCAAGTTATCGACCAGAACAGTGTATTAGAAAACAATTAAACAAACAAATATACAAGCAAATATACAGAATTATACACTAATCTAAATTACACTAATCCTAAGGGTTAGATTATTCTAATGTTAAAAAAATATCAAATAAAAATCAAGATTAATTTTTTCACTCCCCGACAACGGCGCCAAAAACTTGATGTGTCGTTGTGTGGTTGTAAATTATGTTTCAAGTTTTAAATTTATATTTTGTTGACTTTACCAAAAACAACACTTTAACGGGCTGTGTACCCGGTCAGATGGGAGTTTCATGGTAAGTAGGGTGTCGATCACTAAGAGCGAGAAACAATCTTTCAATTTATTAATATTTTGGTTATCTAGACTAAGTTAATTGTATTCTATGTTAAACCTATGCTAAACCTATGTTAATCCTAATTCTAACGGATAAAGGCGGTTTTTCAGCCTGAGAGGCTGGCACGGGTTTTGTGGTGACTTAAATGAATTCAAGACACAATAACGCACGCAAGTAAATTAACTGAAGATAAAAGAGCGGTCTAGCCAAATATATGAAAACTGTATTAGCCATGATTAATCCAATTAGAATGTTGGTTTATTTATTTAGTGCAATGATTACTTATCTCGAGGCGGCATATTATTCTTAATATTTAGGCGTTACTTCTTCCTAAGACCTAGATACGAAGAATTCTATCACAATTAAACGTATCCACATAAAGCATTCTTATTTGCTGATTATAATCTATGTTAGGCGTTAAAGCAATGGTGATCTTGTTAAACCCAAGTTCATAGAGACTTTACCCACTTACTGCTTAAAGGCAATTCATACATTAGTAGTCCACTAACCAAGTCTTTACCAATTAATTGAGAACGTACTCGTTGATCCTAAGGGTCACCTTCCGGTCCAACTAATCTCGCAATCTAAAGGCAATGATAGGTTATTATTCGTGATCCTATTGGTCTAGATGTATAAATTACTATATGGAGAGCCATCCCGACATCTAGATTACTTGGTTTGTATTACTAGATCCAGTTGAATGATAGGTCGCATACTAAAGAACATAAACAAGTATAAACTGATAAACATAAACAAGTATAAACTGATAAACATAAATAAGCAATCAACGATAAATTAAGCAATCGGTATAAACAAAACCAAACATTGAAATCTTTATAATAATGGATAATACCCGAATGTATTAGCCTTCAAACATCATAATCAATATACGAGTAATAATTTAGCCAAGGTAAACTAACTGAGTTAACGAATGATACCAAAAACTAAACGATTACAAGAGTATAGGATATTACAAGTTGTTTCCTATGGAATTGATTACTATGCTCGACCGCTTCTACTCTTCTTCTCTTCTGAAAATTGACTTTTATGGTTAAGGTATCAAAAATATGATTTAGCACACTCAAAAAACCCATTTTTAGGTTTTCTATTTATAAGGTTTGGAATTTGGTTGATACAGTGTATTGACTGAGGTCAATACGGTTGGAGTAGGGACCACGTTCGATATCTTCTAGAATATTTTATTACTATATCTTGAATACGACGTATAGAAGTCTCTGGATACCGCTTATTGAATCTTGTTCCTTCATGGTCTTTAGTGAAGTGCAGACACATATATGCCGTATCTTCCTTGATGGATACGGCGTATAGGATGTCAAAATCAGTTTCTTCATATTTCTTTGTTAAAGCTCTAGAATGCATGCCTTTTAGCTAATCTTCACCAAGTACTTCATAATTACTGCAATTATCAAATACAAATGATTAAGTAACAATTCTTTGCAATAATTATATACAAAATGCGTTATTTACATGGGATAAATGATACTATAAAAGTGATGTTATTTGATATCATTAATGAGACAGTTAACATACACAAGCAAATAAACAAACGATAAAGGAGCAATCTAGCACAAATGTAAGGAAAACATATTAGCCAATTTAATCTAATAAAACACATGAATTGTCTATGTGTGCAATGTATGTATTACTTTGTTGGTGTTATATCATTCCCTAAGTCCAGGTGGCTCTTCTCCCTAAACTTTATTAAGTTAATCCTGTCACAATTAACCTAAATTCTCATAAAGCATACATCCGTCGATTATAATCTATCTAGGATACAATACTAGTAATTATTGAAACCTTGCTCATCGAGGCTTTACCCACTTATGTTTAATCGTTATATAAATGCTGGTAGTCTACGGTCCATCATGATCCAAAGCAAGGCTACATAAGCTTATTTGTAATCATAAGTCACTACTTAGTGTACCACTCTTTAAACCAGGGGAGCACTAGGGGCTTAAATTTGTAATCTTATAATCCAGAGTCACATATGTAGCTGTATGTAGTTCTATCCTAGACTCTAGTCTACTTTGTCCATATAAATAGATCCAGTTGAATGATAGATTAAACATATATTCAAACATAAACAAATATCAAGTGATACACATAATCAACATGCAACAAATAGTAAACAATCGATATAGACAAACCAAACATTAAATTATCATAAACAAGGATAATACATAAAGGTATTAGCCCATAGTCATTGTAATAAAACATAGTATCATATATGAACGATTAAAGTAAAGATAATGATATGATTAACCGAACGTGTATAACGTAGTATTGAGATTACAAGAGTTTTCCTATGACTTGAAGCTCTTTCCTGGCCTTCTTTTGCTTCTAAATTTGTCTGATATCATACTTGGTGGTTAAAACCTTCACTAGCCCATACTTTCCCCATTAAAATTGTATTTAAGGTTTGGTATTTATAACCTCTGAAAACAGGTCGATACGCCATATTCGAGGGATTCGATATGGTGTATTGGGTAACTTGGAGTGGGCTCCACGATTACAAAATTATGGAATATTTGATGATCACTTCCCTATACGGCGTATATGGTCTTCTAAATACTACGTATTACTTGAAATCATGTTTGTTCCGAGTGTTGACCAAGGTATCATATACGGCGTATATGATGAAGTGGATACGGCATATTCTTCAAAGTCAGGCAATGGTCTTCAATTCGTCTAAGTCTTGGGATACGGCATATTTTTCTAGAATGATACAGTGTAGTTTTTGTCAAAATCATTAGACTTTCTTGAATTCTTCATTTATGCTCCAAAACACATGCTTTTCTCCATAATTCACAAATTTCTTGATAATAACTGATATTAACAAATATAAACGATTAATTATCAAATCTCATATAAATAATATAAAATAAGCAATATAGATGGGATAAATGATGCTAATAATGTGACCTTATTTGATGTCATCACCCATGTTTGTGACAGGTATAGTCTTACCGTCACCAACACGAATAGACGGATACAAGCAAGAATAAAAAATAGTACTTAATTTATTAACATTGTAATTAAGGTGTGAAGATGCACATATGTCTATATTCCAGACAGGATCCTGGATATTCATTATGCCAAATTCGTTTAGTAATAAAGCCTCTTGTGTCGGTATGTATGCGGGAGTGAGAGGTACATAATTTATGTTTATCCGTACAAAGCAATAGTGAGCAAATAAAACCAACAATATGTTGCACAAGTAACAAAAATCCTTAAGATAATGTCACAAAATCGAAGATCCTGATTATGGCCGCCTCGTGGTAGTGAACCTCCCTTGCCCCAATATAACCCTCGTTTTCTCTGGAGAGAAAAAGAAAACTCAAAACACTTACAACCTTTAATTTTTGATCGAATTTCAATCTAACCGACTCTAATCATCATTCAAAAATGTTTACAGATCCTGTTTTGTTTCTTCATAGTAACATAACGATTTCTTTGTTCGTTTTTGTTCCAAAGTTTTAAGGTTTCGTTTGATTTTTTTCTAGTTAGGGTTTTGATTTTTATCGCTTGCTATGCTTTAATTACTAATATTAAAGATTTTTGGTGCATTTAAGGGTAGGTGATTATGGGTCTACCATTCACTTAAAACCATGATTCATTAGGATTAGGGTTTTCTTTTTGATTATTGGTTCTATTCTTGTCTGTTCGTCATAGTAGGGTTTTTTTATTAGGATTTTGTTTCTCGTACTGGCTTTTTGTTAATGGGGAAGGGTGCTAGAGCTGGGAAGTGGAGTGGGAATGTTAGTGGGGATTATCATAGTCCTATGCTAAGTAAGGTTGTGGCTCATTTAAAAAAAACATGATGGCAAGAACCTTGATTCTAGGAACGCTAGGCAAAATGTGGTACCAAACACACATTTAGGGCTCCACAAAACATGGTAACTTTTAATGATCCTGTTGCGTCTGTAAATGTGGCTGACATGAATACGGGAAGTATGAATACGATATTTACCAAACAGCCTTCGACTATGTCTGGGATGGGGAATAATGGTAGTGGCAATACTACTGGTACTGGATTGACTAGCTCGACTTCTATGCTTATGTCTACTGCTAGCCTTCCTACTACACATAATGAGGTTACTGCTAGTATGAGTACCTCTACTACCCAGTCGAATGAGGGTACTGGTATGATTACTTCTACCGGTCCAAAGGGCTCTACTAGTCTTAATGTGTATATTAGTATCTCTAATGGTCCAACCAGTATTCCTATGGTGATTAATACGAGGCCGGTCTCATATATCAACATTGTTAATTTGGTACCTACGTTAAATAAGGTAGACTTTCTTCGTCTAGGGAATAATCTTAATTGTGAAAATTCTGGTATTAATATTCCTCTTGCGACCATTGAAGAGATTGCGGACCGATTTAATAATACTTTATATGGATATTTTATTGGTAAATGTATTGCATTTTTGGTCGTTGAATACTATGTACATATTGCTTGGGCGAAATATGGTTTTGCTAAGGTAATGAGAAATTCAAATGGCCTATTCTTATTTAAGTTTAATACCAAAAAAGGTATGGAAGATGTTTTAGAAAACGGCTCATGGATGATCCGTAATGTTCCGATAGTTTTGAAATAGTTTTTCGTTGGATACTGGTCTACAAAAGAAGAATCTTTCCAAAGTGCCGGTATGGGTAAAACTACATAATGTTCCTATGGAAACTTTTAACGTTGATGGTTTGAGCTTTATTGCTACTAAACTTGGTGAGCCAAAAATGCTTGACACGTTTACTAGTGCTATGTGTGTTGATTCTTGGGTGTAGGAATAGTTTTGCACATGCGTTAATTGAGATGGATGCGACTTGTGAATTTAAAGATGAATTGGTTGTGACTATTCCCCGTCTCAATGGTTTAGGTTATACGAGAGAAACTATACGGGTGGGATATAAGTGGAAACCTTCGCGGTGTCATTCGTGCAGAATTTTTGGTCACGCAATCGATCAATGTACTAGGAATTGTTCTTGTGACCTCAACAATTGACAATGAAGGATTTCAAGAGGTAGGGAACAATCGATCAAATGATTTGAAATCTACCCGTTACTTTAGTAATAAGAGTGGTAGACAACCACACAACTCCAAGTTTAGATATGAGCTAAAGGGTGTAAGGAATACTTCCAAGTCTAGAAATGATTCAGGTCCGAGTACTTCTAAAGATGGTAACAAACATGTTAGCCTAAAAAATATGAGCATCCTTACGAAATTACATTAGTTATCCTAAGCCAAACACGAATGGACTATAATAGACAAGTTAGAATAGTTTACTCGTGTTTAGGCTATATATAACCCCTCCTTACTTTCAAGGAGGGGTGAGGCTTCATTTGTAACTTGATATATTCTTCTTTCTCTCTCAATAATACACCATCTTTCCACTTTATCTCTCTATTCTCTTTCTAATGGCTAAACACTTTTTTACACTTTATAATTGGTACCAGAGATTCAAACGTGTTTTTATTTGTGTTTGGTTTAGATTTGATCTAGGTTTGCTCTTAAAAGACAAAACATGGTTTTTTCCTTCCAATAAGACAAAATAAGCCATCACTTGAAGGTTTTATCATGTTTTTCTTATAAAGCTTCAAGCTTTCTAGTTTATTTATCATGGATTCTTGTATTTCAAGTAGAAAACAAGGTTTCAAAGTGTTTAGATCAAATTTAGGGTTGTATATGTCACGTATGGTTTATGGGGTTTTTAGGGCTCATATGAAGTTTATGTGTTCTTATTGTTGTTTTTGATAGGAGTAAGTGTAATAATGATATAATCAAACATGTGTAATGGTTTGTGCATTATCTACATAAAAAACTAGATGATTTGAATGATTTTTTTATATGGGTTGCTGCTCGTGTAACCTGGATAGTCAGGCGAGTTCATGGAAATATTTTTTCAGGCGAGTTATCATTTCATTTTCAAGCGAGTTAAGGTACTAACTACTTAACTATCAAGCGAGATAAAACTCAGCTTCAGGCGAGTTACATCAGTGGGTTGCAGGCGAGTTAAACTTCAAGTATTAGCCAAGTTATCCACACATTCTAGGCGAGGTAAACCTTAGATATCTGGCTAGTTAAATGGTCGTTATTAGGTGAGTTAAGAAATTATGCCACGTGAGTTAAATTCACTGAGTTCAGGCGAGTTAAGCTAGACATTCCAAGGGAGTTAAGTGACATAACTCAGGCGAGTTAACTTAAGTTCTTGGCGAGTTAAAGTTAGGGTTTCCAGGCGAGTTAATACTCAAATCGATCAAAGAAACCCCACTTTTGAAAACCTAATTTCTCGAAAAATATTTGAGGGTAAGTTGCCCCTTGACCCCAACGAACTTATCGTGAATCATGACCTTACTTGAATAAGACTTGTTCTATAGGCTCGTACCTCTGTATTCTTGATTCCTCAAGAGACAGTTCCCCATGTTTGGTTGATGCATCATGACCATGTGTCCAGAGCATGATTAACCGAGACTTATGGTCTCAGCCATGGCTCAGTAGAGGATCATTGTTAGCTTACTGTTAGAAATACAAAAAAGTTTCGGCACTCCTAAAATATATTTTGTAGCTCGTAGTTAATCATTATGTAAACGTAACCTAACCGGGCTAAATACATGGCACTAAAGGCCCATGGACGCCCCATGTATGACTATATAAGCCCTCTCCATCTCATAGAGAGGGTGTTGGAACATTTTCATATTATACATTCCTTTCTCTCTCTAAAGTGTCCAACCACTCTTTCTCTCTCTAGATTTCTATCTTTCATTTTCATAGATTGTTGTGTGATTGATATTCTACAAGTGGTATCAGTCTCCATGGGGTGATATCATGAGATTGTATGTGTTTTTTATCTTGTTTAGATCGTGTTTGTATTAGGTATTTTGGGTCACGCGTTTTGAAATTCAAACCAAGAGATTTTATGTTTAAAAACCTTAAAGTTTATATTTATAAGCAAGATCTAGGCATAAGATACTTAGTTGTATAAAAGGAATCAAGAAAAAACGTCAAAAGGGGTAGTTTTTAGGTGATTTAGTAAGCGTTTTTGTTCGTGCGAAATAAGATTATGTTGCATCGTGCGATTTGTGTATGAATCGTGCTAAATAAGTTGTATTTTATTTTGTGCGATTTATGTTATCTTGTGCAAAACAGGTTGTATAATACTCGTGCGACATACGTAATTATGCGAAATAAAACTCTGCTAAAATTATAACACTCGTGCGGAATATGTTTATGTAACAAATCGTGCAAAATATGTTTAAGTCATAAGTTTTGCGATTTATGTTTGTGTGTGAAACAAGTTTGTAACAAGTGTGCAAAATAAGTAATTGTGCAAAACAAAACTCTGCCCATTTTACTTCAGTCGTGCAAAACATTACAAGAACATAAGTTGTGGGAAACATTACAAGGACATAAGTTGTGCGAAACATTACAAGGGCATAATTTATGCGAAACATTACAGTGTGTGGAATATTACAATTTTTAGCAATGGATATTTTCAACAGTTTGTCTTAGCTTTGTAAAATCTCGTGAAATACTTACTTAGTTTCTCAGTTTTAGTTAAGATTTGTAAAATCCCGTGAAATACCAAGATTAATCACCTTCAACAACAACTCTTTAACATAATTCTCCGTTATCACTGATCGATCAAATTTCTTTATCTCATATAATAGTCATTTGAAAATGACTACATTAGCTGAGCACATGATAGTTGCAGGTGCCGAGAACCGTCCTCCTATGCTTGACAAGACAATGTATAACTCATGGCAGAGTTGTATGTTGCTATACATCAAGGGAAAGAAAAATGGTAGAATGATGCTTGAATCTATTAAGAATGGACCTCTTGTAAATCCAACTGTTGAAGAAAATGGTGTAATTCGACTAAAGAAATATGCATAAATCACTGAACAAGAACAACTTCGAGATGACTGTGATGTTCAAGAAACCAACATTGTTCTTCAAGGTCTCCCACCCGATGTGTATGCTCTTATCAACCATTGTTAGGCAGCTAAAGATATCTGAGATAGAGTCAAGATACTTATGCAAGGCACGGAACTATCATATCAAGAACGTGAATGTAAACTATACAATGAGTTTGACAAGTTTTCTTCAGTCAAGGGTGAATCACTTCATGAGTATTACTTGCGCTTTGCTCAACTCATCAATGATATGCATACAATTGGCATGACAATGCAGCAAGTCTAGGTGAATACAAAGTTTCTGAACGCTCTTCAACCTGAATGGAGAAAGTTTGTTACTGAATGGAGAAAGCTTTCATGGGGGATTCAAGGGAACATCCCTTAGAGCATGGTTTTCGCAGACGATATTGTGTTAGCAGCAGAATCGGCGGACGGTTTAAACTTGAGATTGGAGAGTTGGAGGAAGGCACTAAAAGACAATGGCCTATGGATAAGCATAGAGAAGACATAATACCTAAGATGTGACTTCGGTAGGTACGAGGCCATCCACGGCGAAGAAGAGATTATTCGTATCGGAGACAAGATCCTTCAACCAAAGGAGTCATTTAGATACCTAGGATCGGTGATACATAGATCGGGGAGGATTGATGATGACGTAACTCACCATATTAGAACAGGTTGGACGAGATGGATGGCAGCATCAGGAGTTATATGTGATAAGAGAGTCCCCTTAAAGTTAAAGGGAAAATTTTATAAGGTAGCTATCAGACCAGCTATGCTGTATGGGTCAAAGTGTTGGCCGATCATGAAAGCCCAAGCAAACAGGGTAGAAGTGGCAGAATTGAGAATGCTGAGGTGGACATGTGGTAAAACCATGTTAGACATGATACCGAATGGAGTTTTTAGAGTCGAACTTGAGGTCGAATCCATCATACACAAGATAAGGGAAGGAAGGCTGAGATAGTTTAGTCATGTCAATAGGAGACCACATACAGTGCCAGTTAGGAGAGTTGAAGCCCTCTTGGTTGACGGCTTGAGAAGAAGGGGTAGACCAAAACATAGATGGGAGGATAGACTTAAGCAGGACATGAAAGAGCTTCTCTTATCCGAGGACATGACCTCATATAGGAGTGCATGGAGAGATAGAATTAGTATAGGCAGGTGAAGTTTTAGGATCTGGAGTAGGTTATGCGTTGCTTTTGTTGTTGGTGGGGTTGGGGTAGTTTTTGAGTTTAGATGGTTTAGGTGCCTTTAGTAGCCTCCCCCTTACGGGTTTTTTAGCTTGTCTTGTGCCGTTTGTTTTGCCCATAGGTCTAGGCTCCCTTAGGTTGTGGCCTTTCTTTGTTTGCATTGCCTTAGCTTCTTTTCTCTTATGGTTTATCCCTACTTGTTTTTGCTTGTTGGTTTTTTTGCTTGTTTGCTTAGCTTTTTTCTTTTTGTTTTTGCTTCTTGGTGGATTTGCTTTTATGTCTTCCCCTTGTAATTGTTAGTTTGTCGTTGCGTGTGTGCCTGTTTAGTTTGCTGGTTCGCATTTCTTGACCTTGCCCCTTTGTGTGTGTGTTGTTTTGGGCTTTTTCTTTTGCTTATTTGATTCGTGTGTTTGCCTTTTGTCTATGCGATTTGCTTCTATGGTTGTTCGTATATGTTGGTCCTTTTATCCTCTTTTCGTGCTTCTCGCTCATGCTTTCTTCTTCACTAGCACACTCCCACGTGCTGGAGGTCTCCTTGGAAGCAGTTTCTCTACTTTTGGGTTTACCCAAGAGTAGGGGTATGATCTGTCTACATTCTACCTCCCCCATACCCTGCTTTGGCGGGATTGGGTATGTTGTTGTTGTTGTTGTTGTATCCTACCAACTATGATCAGTTGTATGCATATCTTAGTTAACACAAGGGACATGCAAATGAAGTACGACTGTTGCGTGAAAGATATCTGAATCCTCTTGCATTGGTTACTAACCATCAAACTCAGTCACATTCTGCTCAGTATCCACAATAGCTATCATCAACTCCTTAACGAACTCATTCTTCTCAACCGTACTTATCATCTTATGAAGCACCTCATCATCCACAACAATACCAACATCTATTCCAGACCCAACTCAATCATACACTACCATTGGTTCCTTATAATCTATGTGATACCCCTCCAATTTTACAACAACCACAAGCTAAGTTTCCTTAACTAGACTCAGGACTTGTTGTTCTAACATTTCTACCAGGTGATGATCCAATTGCTTGTTTAAACAAAGCAATGGCATTTATGTCAACTATAATGGCATCACGTTTTCCTTCAATCAACAACTAACTCAAACCATCTTCCAATCCAAGAAACTAAGCTACCATTCAAGATGGTAGGATTATTGTTTAACAAATTTAAGGGAGACAGGGTCAGAGGTTTGCTGGTATAGGTATTAAGGGAAATGCTACAAGCTCTGGGGGAAATAATGTTGCAGGTCAAGCAAGGGTGGTTAAGTGTTACAATTGTCAGGGTGAAGGGCATATGCCAAGGTAGTGCACTCAGCCTAAGAGGCCAAGGAATTATGCATGGTTCAAGGAAAATATGTTGCTGGTTCAGGCACAGGAATCAGGTCAAGTTTTAGATGAGGAGCAATTAGCATTCTTAGCAGATCCTGGAGTTGTAGATGTTCAAGATACTCAGAAAACAATTACACACAATGTTGCTTTCTAGACTGATGATTTAGATGCTTACGACTCAGAATGTGATGAGATATCGTTAGCAAAAGCAATTCTAATGGCCAATCTATCAAGTTATGGTTCAGACGTCCTCTTTGAGGTACCATAATTTGACACTTATCAAAATGATATGACTAATCAAAGTGTGCAAAAGATGTATTATTTTGAACAAACTCCTATTGATGATTATCCAGATAATGAGATAACAAGTGATAACAATATCATTCCTTATTCTTAATATCTGCAAGAAACATAAAATGCGGTTGTTCAAGATACTAACTCTTCTGCACCACAAGATGCCATGATAATGTTTATGTTTGAACAAACGTCTAACCAAGTAACTAATTGTAATAAGATTGATCTGAAAAAAACAAACGTGTCAATGAATCCTAACCGCTAAGCTTGAAAGATATAAGAAACGAGTCAAAACTTTTGAACAAAGACTTAATAGTGATTTGAACAGTCGTGAAAAATTGATTGATTCATAAATGGATGATGTGATTCAGAATAGGCATGCACTTAAGTAAGAAATTAACTCACTTAAACAGACTCTTTCTAAACATGTCAAAGAAAAGGAATCGTTATTAACAATACTTACTGTTTTAAAAAAGGAATCCAAAGAAAAAGAAAATAAATACATGGACAAGGAAATTGAGTTAGAAAATAAGATAAAGGAACTGGATAATATTGTTTATAAAGTGGGTCAATCTACGCAAACAGTGCACATGCTAACGAAACCACAAGTTTATTACGATGACACTCACAAACAAGCTCTGGGTTATCAAAATCCGTTTTATCTTAAGAAAGCTCAGCGGATTAAGCCAACGTTGTATGATGGTCATGTGATATCTAAGAAACATGATGTGACTTTTGTGGTTGATGAAGAAGAGACTTCGATGTTAGAAGAAGAAAGTCGATCAAAAATGCTTGCAAAACAAAATGACCCAATTTCAAAAGAAAAGAAAATTAATATTTCTCCAATTAATTATTCTGAGTTGAATAAATTGGCTGACGATTTTGGAAAACATTTTGTTCCTCAAAAGGAATTGTCTGCAGAACAAGCTTTCTGGTTACAGTTTTCAAACCCTATTTCTAAACAACATATTGTTCAAACTACACCTGTTAGAACGAAGGCTCATAGTGAACTCCCAAAAGTAAGCATGGTTAAGACAAGTTTTCAAAAACTAAAAAATCATCTTGCCAGTTTTGACAAGGTGGTGAAAGTAAGAACCACATCGGATGCAATAACTGAGGGGTCATGGGGTTTTGAACACACAAAAGCGGTTTTCATGAAGTAAGTAATTCCATTTATTAAAACATTAAGAGAATTATTTAATGATTTTGAAAATGGCCTTAATCTAGAACTTAATAAGGTGAAAACTGTTTTTAACCAAATGGAAGGTGCTATTGAATAGTGTTCTGTAGATAAGAAATATCTTGATATTCAAAAGAAAGAAATTTTTCTTGATAATGATCGACTCTTGGAACATATCATCTATCAAGAGGTTATGAATATTGTGATGCATGCTAATTCTGTACATGTGAATGTGTTACCTGCAAATAATAAATGTCTTATGAATGATAATCTTGAAAGTGAGCAGTTGATACAGGAAAATGATCATTTATTTAAACTTCTCTTATCTCAAGATATAGTTCACATCTGTTTAAATTCTCTTGCTACCCTGACTAATTATGCTAAAATGGAGCAGGATTATACTGATGAATATAGTGAGAATCTAGTGCTCAAGGCTGAGCTTGCCAAAAAGGAACAAATAGTTGAAAAGAAATTTTTTAATGAAGTTATACTCAGATGTTCACGACTTGAAAATTGTAATGTTAATCTTGAACTTAAATTACCACATCAAAAAGAGAGTTTTCTGAATAACAGATCATTTAACAATCAAAATGCTCCTGACATTCTCGAATTTTTCAAAATAAATGAATGGCAAACTAAGCTAGATGCAAAAGATGTCTCAATTGCTAATTTGAGAAAACATATTGAGAGTTTAAAAGGAAAGATTGTGACTGAAAAGGATTCCACATCGAATAATGCCAAGGTTATTGCTCCCAAAATGTTTAAGCTTGATTTAGAACCTCTATCTCCTAAAGTTTTAAAAAATAGGGATACTCACATAGACTATATTAAGCACACTTAAGAAAATGCAAATATTATTCAGGAATTAGTCGAACACGCTAGGGTTTAGACAGTGATTTAGACTCTGCCTATAAGTATGCTAATAGAATTTAGGAGGTGCTGGTTTATATTACATTTATATGCCCTAGTTTAACAAAACCTAGTAAGAAATTGGTTGTGATCACACCAATGAACAAAAACAAGAAAGTTGGGTTTGTCGCACCTGCCACATCATCAAGTAGCACTCAAAACAGGTAGATTCCCACAAAACATAAGATTCTAACAAACATGTGTTGCCTTCTACATGAATGAAGAGTTCTACTAGTGCTAGCAGATCTCAGCCTTTAGGAAATACCAAGAACAATAGGATCCCGTGAACAACCAGTAGTAACCAGAAGAATAAAGTATAAGACCACCCTAGAAGCGTTAAATCTAGTTCAAATAAAATGAATCATGTTATTAAACATATTTGTAATGTAAATGTTAAGCATTCCATGTCAAATGCGAATTCTAAATTGATTTGTTCTACATGTAATGAATGTATGTTTGATGCAATTCATGATGTGTGTGTTCTTAATTTTGTTAATAATGTGAATGTGCGTTCTAAATCTAAAACTACTAAGAGGAGTAAAAAGAAGAACATTTGGAAACCTACTGGCAAAGTTTTCACTGGTGTTGGTTATAAGTGAATACCTACAGGTCAGAAATTCACTATAGAGGGAAATAGGTGCCCTTTGACTAGGATTACATCCACTAATGTAGTGCCCCCTAAGAATCCACTCCCAACAAAAGTAGCAACGAAAACAACATCTCGTAGGAACAATCTTGAAATGCTTAAGGATGTCACTAATAAAAGTTCAAGCAGTAGATCTAAGGGTGTAGAATCTAACGTTTCTAATAACTCAAAACCCAGTGAAACCTAGGGATCCAATGTTTCCACTTTTCCATCTTTTTCTCTTGTTGATTTTAGGTTATCCAAATTGTTCTCTGGTATTTGGACTCCGGCTGCTCCAAGCATATGACCGAAAACTGCTCTCAGCTTATCAACTTCGTTCACAAGTTGCTGGTACTGTAAGATTTGGTAACGATCAGATTGCAAAGATAATGGGCTATGGTGACTACCAAATGTGAAATGTTATGATTTCTCGGGCTTACTATGTGGAAGGATTATGACACAACTTATTTTCTGTAGGACAATTTTTTGATTCAGATCTCGAAGTAGCTTTTCGCAAACACACCTGCTACATTTGTGACTTAGGTATTGATTTACTCAAGGGATCAAGGGGCTTAAATTTATACACTTAGTCTCTAGAAAATATGATGCTATCCTCTTCCATTTTTCTCTTGTCTAAAGCCTCAAAGACCAAGTCTTGGTTATGGCATCAAAGTTTGTGACATTTAAACTTCGATTCTATCACTGCACTGGCTAAACAAGGACTGGTCCATGGGCTGCCAAATTAAAGTTTTAGAAATATCACTTATGTTCCGCCTGTGCTTTAGGGAAAAGGAAGAAACACACCCACAAACCCAAAGCCGAAGACTCGATTCAAGAAAAGATCTATCTGTTACAGATGGACCTTTACAGGCCAATGAGGATTCAAAGTATCAATGGGCGAAAATACATATTGGTTATTGTTAACGATTACTCTCGGTTTACTTGGGTAAAATTTATATGATCAAAGGATGAAGTTCCAAAGTTTGTGATTAGATTTCTCAAAATGATTCAAGTTCGTCGCAATGCGACAGTCCAAAATATCAGAACCGATAATGTCACAGAGTTTGTCAATCAAACCTTGAGAGCTTACTATGAAGATGTCAGGATTTTGCATCAAACATCCATTGCTCGCTGTGCACAATAGAACGGCATTGTCTAAAGATATAACCAAACTTTAGTGGAAGTTGTATGAACCATGTTGATATTCTCAAAGGCTCCATTATTTCTATGGGCAGAGGTAGTTGCGACAACTTGTTATACACAAAACCGATCCGTAAACATCACAACAAAACCCTATATGAACTTCTCCATAACAGGAAACCCGAATTATCTCATCTTCTTGTATTTGGTGCTTTATGCTACCCCACTAATGATAGCGAAGATCTTGGCAAGTTGAAACCTAAAGCAGATATTGGAATCTTCTTCAGTTATGCTCCTGTAAGAAGGCTTACCGAATCTACAACAAGAGGACCCGTCTAATCATTGAAACTATTTACGTTGACTTTGATGACCTGATAATGATGGCTTCTGAACAATTCAGTTTAAGACCCGGGCCTCAACTTTTGACTCCTGGAACACTCAGTTTAGGACTCGTGCCAAACCCTCCTTCTCCAACATCGTATGTCCCACCAACAAAAAAGGACTGGGATACTTTGTTTCAGCCAATGTTTGATGAGTACTTCAATCCTCCACCTAGTGTTGCTTCTCTAGTTCCTGCATTCGTTGCTCCAGAACCTGGTGATTTAACAAGTACACCTTCCTCAACTATAATTGATCAAGATACACCATCTTTAAGTACTTTACAAACCCATTACGAAATACAATCTCCAGTTATTCCTTCCAGTGTTAAAGAAGAGTTTCATGATATTGAAGTTACACACTTAGATAAGGATCCCTTCTTTAGTGTTCCAATTCCAAAACCAAATTCTGAAGAATCTTCTTTAGGGAATGTTATTCCAACTAATGTGCACTCAGTCAATCAACCACCTGAACACCTTATAAAATGGACCAAGGATCACCCGCTAGATAATGTCATTGGAAGTCCTTCTCGGCCTATCTCTACAAGGAAACAACTACAAAACAAACCCATGTTTTGCTACTTTGATGCTTTCCTTACTTCTGTTGAACCAAAGAATTATACAAAAGCTTTGAAGGAATCCTGTTCGATTGAAGCGATGCAAGAAGAATTAAATGAGTTCGAATGACTTGAAGTATGGGAGCTCGTTCCTCGTCCAGATCGTGTCATGATAATAACTTTGAAGTTGATTTTCAAGGTTAAATTAGACGAACTGGGAGGCGTTTTGAAAAACAAGGCTAGGTTGGTAGCAAGGGGATATCGTCAAGAAGAGGGAATCGACTTTGAAGAATCTTTTGCACTGCTTGCACGACTAGAGGCTATAAGAATCTTTATTGCATATGCCACTTACATGAACATGATCGTCTATCAAATGGATGTCAAGACGGTGTTCTTATACAATATATTACGTGAAGAAGTCTATGTTAATCAACCAGACGGGTTTGTAGATGAAGATAATCCCAACCATGTGTACAAGCTCAAGAAGACTCTTTACGGGTTAAAGCAAGCTCCATAGGCTTTGTATGATTTGTTATCATCGTTTCTACTCTCCTAAAAGTTCTCCAAAGGCGCGGTTGATCCTATATTATTCACTCCAAAAAGAAGGCAAAGATATCTTATTGGTACAAATCTATGTAGATGATATAATTTTTGCTTTTACTAATCTCGCACTCTGTGAAACATTTTCTGAAATAATGTGTTCAAAATATAGGATGTCGTTGATGTGCAAAATGTCATTTTTTCTAGGACTTCAAATTTCTTAGATTCCAAGAGGCATCTTTCTTAACCAATCCAAATACGCTCTTGAGATAATTAAAAATTATGGTATGGAAACCAGTAACCCATTGGATACTCTCATGGTGGAGAAATCCAAACCGGATGAAGATCCACAAGGAAAAGCTGTTGATCCTACACGTTATCGTGGAATGATTGGTTCCTTTATGTATCTAATATCCAGTCGACCAGACCTTGTATTTGCTATGTGCATGTGTGCCCAGTATCAGGCAAAGCTTACTGAAAAGCACTTACTTGCAGTTAAGCGAATCTTTCAATACCTAAAAGGAACCAACAATATGGGTTAATGGTATTCGAAGGATTCCTGTATTGCACTAATAGCCTTTGTAGACGTTGATCATGCTGGTTGCCAAGATACCAGAAGAAGTACATCTAGCAGTATGCAGCTCTTAGGTGACAAATTAGTCAGTTGGTCGTCTAAAAAATAGAACAACACCGCCATATCCAGTACAGAAGCTGAATACATAGCCTTATTACGGATGTTGTGCTTAAATTCTTTAGATGAGATCACAACTGACAGACTATGGCCTTGGATTCAACAAAATTCCTCTGTACTGCGATAAAAAAAGTGCTATTGCCTTATGCTGTAACGACGTCCAACACTCAAGATCCAAGCATATTGATATCCTATACCATTTCATCAAGGATCAGGTGGAAAATGGGGTGGTTGAGTTGTACTTCGTCAAAACAGAATATTAGCTGGCAGATATCTTTACTAAGGCATTAGGACGAGAAAGACTTGAATTTCTTATTAACAAGCTTGGAATGAGAAGTATGTCTCTTGAAATACTAAAAAGACTGGCAGAAGAAGTAGAAGAGTGATGGTGACACATCTTCTTGTATCCTATGTAAATATATAAAATCATAAAAACGCAAAAAGATGTTTCAATTTTTATAAAATTTTACAAATAGAAAATATAAAAATATAAAACCCATAAAAAGAAAATTAAAAATCAGAAAAAAAAAATGTTTTTCATGACATGTCTTCTGAAAATCGATAATATTTACGGCTTTAGAAATGCCATTCAATAATGATACGAAGCTGTAAATAAAGTTCGAGCAGAAGTTCTAAATGTTTTCAAAACATGTCATTGGCTTGCAGTTATTTCAGACTGCAACCCGTTCTTCATCTTAAAGGCAAGTATTTTGCCAAAAAGAAAACTTGACCTCACAACGGGAATTAAGTTTCTTGGGCATGATCTACTTTATGATTACGCAAAGGCTTGTGTATACTTTGCTATACAACCCGCGCTTTATTTCAAATAAATGTACGTGTCAGTGCATTTATTTGTGAAAAATAAGAGAAATCTTATTTATGGTGTAAAAGGTATTGTATTTCAAAACATATCATTCATCTCAGTTTCTGATCAAAAAAAGATTCCAAAAAAATTTTCTATCACTCAAACAATGTCTACAACTCTATAAATAGAAAATGGGATATTATTTGAGAGAGAGAAATGTTCAAATTCTTTCAAAATGTTCTTTTATAAAGTCATCAAGGAATAAACGGGAAAAGTTTTTAACAATTACAAATCATCAATTAAAGGGGAGTTAATGTAATTCTAACTCAAAAGGGCTTAAGATGTTATTTGTTTCAATTTTTAGTATTTAAAAGGCAAATTCCAAGACTTAGAACCTATGTTGGTAACTTTAGGGACTTAATGTGCTATTTCTATAAAATGCTTAAACTTAGTTTTAAGTTTTAATGGAAATAGAAAGTGTTACAAACAACAAGGACCATTTTGCCAAATGTGAAAGTCTAACTAGTTATATTTCTTGTGCACATTTCGCACGTACACACATAAACATAACAAAAACAAACACACCTTTATCTCTCTAGTCACATTTCGCACGCCTTATAAACAAAATCTCATGTCATTTCTAAGTATCAAGGTACACAAGTAACATGTTTCTAAACCCTTTAACATCACTTTGGTAAAAAGAATTAGATTAATACTCTTATTTGCACTCGAAAACCTTAGAAATTGATTTAGGGTTTATGTGAATAAAAGTTGACATTTTATCTAATTAGGTTAGGGATTTTTCTTGTTAGGATGCCATGAACACTCGCTTGAAACAGTTTTTAATGATTCTAACTTGTTTATGAGATATGGCGACTCTTGTGATCAAGAATCATTCGAAACATGCGATTTTATTTAATTGTTTGTGGGTTTGTGTTAAACAACATGTTAAAGAGATTCTAGTGCCTTTGTTATGTGATTGAGCATCTAGGAATTCTTTTTAGTTAATAATGAATGATTATTTTGTGCGAAATATGTAAGAATGTGTCTTAAAGTTGTCGTTTTTGTGGCTAAATGAAATGAATGTGTTCCTTAGGTCCTCAAATAAGCTTGTTATGCTCCCTAGTTGGTGTGTCAACTAAATGAAATGTAGAATCTTATATTGGATTTTAAAATGAACAAAACGGCCTCAAAACTTGTTTAAATCTTAATAAAAGTGTTTCTGCTATGATCCTTGACTGATTTGTGTTATTTGTGATAAAGATTGATGATTAAGATGTGAATTAAGATATGTGTTTGCAAAAGTTGTTTAAGATGAATGGTGCGAAACATGTTTGGAAATACCTGTGCGGAATATGTACTGCAATGCTTGTGCGAAATATGTTTCTTATAACTGTGTGAAACATGTTTGATCACACTTGTGTGGAATATGTTAAAACATAACTGTGTGACATATGTAGATACATAAAACGTGCGAAATATGACAGGTGTAACACATCATGTGAAATATGTCAACTTTATGAAAAGAAAATATGCCCAAATTTCTCAAAATTCGTATGATACATGTCTGCTATATTATCTTGCAACATATGTCATGATTGACTCTGTGTTATTTGACCACTGATTGAATGTTTAACTTAGGTTGACCTTAAATTGTCAATTGTCTTAGACAATTGACTTTAACCATTGACCATAGTTGACTTTCTTTAATTAGTGTATTAAAACGAACATAATCGCACGAAACCTAAACACAGTCCTCATCTAAATCAATCCCAACATCAAGAAGAATCAATCTAATCAGTTATATATATATCATTCCTCAATCAGTAATATATGTGTGTGTGTGTGTGTTGAATATAAACTGTATTGGATAATTCTTAAGCAGAATCATGAATCAAGAGGAAATTTAACAAGCTACTCGTGAAGAGGCATGGGTTCCTAACGCTGACAGAGTCAAGATCAGTACCACGAACATGAGAATTGATCCCACTATGACTCAGAAGGAAGAGACTTACCAAGTCGTTCTAGACATCATCAAGAACACTTTTTTCTACAAGGCATTCCTTGCCACTGCTGATGTACCAGAAATCTTAATGCAACAATTTTGGCACACAGTTACCAAGATCAAGGAGTCTACATTCTATGAGTTTAAGCTGGCTAACAAGAAATGTCGATTTAATGTTTAAGTGTTCTGAAAGGCTCTCGATATCTGCCTAAGAGTACAAGGAAATTAATTCATTTCACCTCCATATTAAGAGGAACTACTTACCTTTCTCATTGGACTCAGATACAAGGGAGAATTGAATCATCTGCCAAAAATGCTCATTGATCTTAAGCACCAACCTTGGAGAACCTTAGCATCCATCATCAACAAGTGCCTTTCAGGGAAGACATTTAGCAATGACAGACTTCGTCAATCTAGAGTTGAAATAATATGGGGTATGTTCCACAAGAAGAACGTCGACTTTGCTGAGTTAATTTGGAAGGTTTTTTCATATCAAATTGAAAATAGGCAGTTAAAGAAAGGAAAACGTGAAATCATGCCTTACCCCAGATTTACTAAAATCATCATAAACTATTTCCTCTCCATTTACAAATCCATTCCCAAAGGACCGTCCTCTAGTCTCAATACAATCAAGGATGATGGTGTTCTGAGCCAAATGAAGTTTGTCAGATGCAATTAAGCATGGTGCTGTCTGATGCAATTAAGTAACCAGAAGCTTACAAGGCAATCATTAGCTACTCAACATGCTTGGTACCACCAAAGAAAACCAGAGGTAAAGGTTCAAAAGGCAAGTAGCAAGAAGTCACTACAAAGAAGAAAAGCGTAATCACTATTGATGAAAACATAATTACAGATGATCCAGATGTTGGTTTTAAGATAGGAAAGTCTATCAGTAAGACCGATGCTGAGTTGCTAATGAAACAAGGCGTATCCATGAAACTCATGCTCGTCTTGTAACAGAAAAGGTTGCAAGTGAAGAAGCATCTGACGAATCCGGTGGTGAACTTGCTTATAGAGTTACTGGGAGGAGAAGAACATGAGGAGTGACAATTAGAGACACTCCAAGAGTATCAAAGAAGAAATCAGTTGATCAGTCTCAGAAGATAAAGGGGATTTAAACTCTAACCGTGGAAGAAAAATTAGTTGTTGACATGATGCAAGCACTCAAGGCAAGCAAAAAGTCAAACAGGAGTCAGTCACATATTGGAAGCTCAAGTAAAGAAACTGGTATTATATCAGGGGTTCTTGGTGAGTCAACAGTTATCGTCTCAACCTCAAGTGAAGGAACTGTTATTATACCAGGGGGCTAGGTAAGGTAAAAGGCGCTTCTGAAGCCAAAGCTGATCCAGTTATCAATTAGGGTTCAAAAGATAAGAGTGATTACTCAATTGAATCTGATGAGTTAAAAGGAGCTGAAAAGGAAAAGATTGATGAAGAAGAAATTGAATGGGTGTCTACTAATGAAGAAGATGAACAACCAGATGATCAAGATGACGATGATGATAGAAGCATAGATATTGAAAAGACTGATGATGAAGAAGAAACTAATGATGGACGTATACATGGTGTTGAATACGTTCATGACGATGCGGACAAGGATATGAAAGATGCTGAAGTTGCTAAAACTAGGAAAAATAAAGAAGAGATTTCTGATCCGGCTAAGGCAGATGTTTAAAATACTAAAGAAGTAAAGGATGATCAAGTCAAAGACGATAGTGCTCAAGACAATCAAGCAACTGTTTTTGCTTCTACAACACAGAAAAGCTCCAGTCTGTTTGTTTCATCTGGTTTTGGTTATCAATTCCTTAACCTATCTTCTGATACTTCTTTAATTGCTACTACTAAGGAATCTGCAGATACAGAGATCAATTCACTATTGGAAATTCAAATCAAATAAGAGGTACCATATATCTAGTCTCCATCTATACTCACTATACCTGTTTCGATGATTCCTGAGCCTATAATTCTCTCATCAATACCTGAAATCCCTATAGTAACTCCTGTAACAACTCTTTCACCTCCTCCCTCTGTCACCAATATCATACCTGTACTACAACAATAAACAACATCAATCTCTACACCACCAATCACCATAGTAGCTCCAGCTGCCATAACAGTTCCCGATCCACTTCCAGCAATCGTTCAAAGAGTATTTGAATTTGAAAAAGATGTTCAAGAGCTCAAACAAGTCGATCATTCTCTAGTGATTTTTGCAACAATTAGATCTCAGGTACCAGCGGCTGTAGATAAGTATCTTGGATCAAGTCTTAGAGATGCTCTTCAAAAGGTGCTGCAGAAATACACTAAATAACTTATACAATAAAGCTCTCAAAAAGATGCTTCAAAGATCCTTAAGCTCAAGAAGGAACAAGCAGAAAAGCAGCAGATGCTAGAGTATTTAATAAAATCATCTGATAAAGCTGCTCTTGATCAGTATGATCAGAAAAGTGCTCTTTTCCAAACTATGACTTAATCTAAGTCTTTCAACAAACATCCAACACACAAGGCTCTGTATCACGCTCTTATGGAGTTACTGCTTACGGATGAAGAAGGTATAGATCAAGGAGTTGTTGATTTACTCAAGCAAAAGAAAAGACAGCATGATGATCAAGACAAAGACCCTTTAGCTGGACTAAACCAGGGTAAGAAGACAAAAAGGAGAAGAACAAAGGATTCTAAGTCATCTAAAAAGTCATATGCATCTAAAGGTAACACACCTCCCCAAACCTCAAAATCAGACAAGCCTATGCATGCAGAAGAGTCAGTTTCTAAACCTACAGAAAAGGTGATAATGGATGCTGCTAATGACAATGTGGTAAATGATGCTGATCAACCTCAAGATGAGTCAGAACCAAAGACTACCAGGGCACCAAGGAATGATTAGTTCACACAACCTCCAAGGCCTCCTACTCCGGATCAATAATGGAATAAGGGCAAAGAAGTTGATAATGGTCAAGAGCAAACCTGGTTCAATGATATGCTATCTGATGCAAAGGATCCTCTCACATTTGATGAGCTCATAGCCACTCCTATTGATTTCTACAATTTTACAATGAATCGTCTAAAGATAGACAAGCCCACTAAAGCACATTTAGTTGGTCCAGTTTACGAGCTTCTAAAGGACACATGCCAGGGTAGCATTAAGCTCGAGTACAACATAGAGGAATGCTACAAAGTCTTATCCAACTGGATTGGAACAACCCTGAAGGAGATCGTTGTCCCTTTGACTTGATAAACCTCTTCCTTTGAAAAGTAGTCCAGGTTATCTAACCGTAGCTTCAGAATACTTCTTCACCAACGACCTTGAATATCTGAAGTAATAAAACCCATAAAGGACATATACCATATCTATCATGAAGATAAAGGCTGTAAGATATGAGTTAGTAGGTATTGAAGACATGATCCCCAATCTATGAAGTTTTACCAAATTGGGTTATGACAAAGATGCATTACATGGAATTAAGCATTGGAGGCCTGATTGTGTCATCGTGTAGGTGTTATTTATGTATTCAAGTTTTAAATTTATATTTTTCTAACTTTACCTAAAACAACACTTTAACGGGCAGTATACCCGATCAGATGTAGTTTCGTTGGTAAGTAGGGTGTCGATCACTAAGAGCGAGAATGAAATCTTATTTCTATCAATATTTTGGCTAACTAAGCTAGGTTAATCTAAACTATGTTAGTTTTATTCTATGTTAAACCTATGCTAAACCTATGTTAGTCCTAATTCTAAAGAAAACTGTATTAACCATGATTAATCCAATTAAAACGCTGGTTTGTTTATTTACTGCAATGAGTGCTTATCTCGAGGCGTCATATCATTCCAAGATTTAGGCGGGACTTCTTCTTAAAACATAGACACATAGAATTCTGTCATAATTAAACACGTCCCCATAAAGCATCCTATTTGCTAATTATAATCTATCTTAGGAGAATAATAATGGTGATCTTATTAAACCCTAACTCATAGAGACTTTACCCACTTACTACTTAATGGCAATTTATATTCTAGTAGTCCACTGTCCAACTCTTTACCAAATGAATCAGTACGTTATTTATTAATTCTTGGTCATCTGCTAGTCCAACTTGTTCACATATCCCAAAGGTAAAGATAGGGCATTAATTGTGATCATATTGATCTAGATATGTATCACTAGATCCAGTTAAATAACAGGTCACATACAAAAGCACGTAAACAAGCATGAATTGATAAACATAAACAAGCAATCAACGATAAATTAAGCATTCGATATAAACAAACCAAACATTTAAATCTTCATAATCATTGCTAATACCCATGGGTATTAGGCCTTAATTATTGTAAGCAATACAAAAGTAATAATCCAACCAAGGTAAACTAATTGAGTTAAACGAATGATACCAAAAATTGAACGATTACAAGAGTATAGGAGATTACAAGGTGTTTCCTATGGAATTAGTAGGTTTGCTTGAGCTTTTCTACTCTTCTTGTCTTCTGAAAATTGACTTTTGTGGTTAAGATATCAAAAATATAATCAAGTACACCGAAAACCTGTTTTTAGGTTTTCTATTTATACTATCTAGAATTTGGTCGATACGGAGTATCGAGATAGTTGGATACAGCGTATCAGGGGTTTATTAGAGTAGGGACCACGTTCGATATCTTCCAGAATATTTTATTACTTTATATTGAATACGGTGTATGGATTTCTCCTGGATACGGCGTATTGGACTTTGACTCTTCGTGGTTTCTTGTGAAGTGCAGGCACACATACACCGTATCTTCCTTGATGGATACGGCGTATAGGATGTCAGAACATTAATCTTCAAATGTCTTTGTTTAAGCTCCAGAATGCGTGCCTTTTTGCTAATCTTCACGAAGTACTCCATAATTAATTCAAATCTAAAATATAAGCAATTAAGTAACAATTCTTGCAATAATTATACAAAATGGGCTATTTACAAGAGATAAATGATGCTATAAAAGTGACGTTATTTGATGTCATCAAATATTCCCCCACTTGAATCCTACTTGTCCTCAAGTAGCCTTTAGAAGTTTATGAAAATGTATCCTTAAGGATTTTTTCCATTAAGCATTTACTTGATTAATTACTAGTACACAACTAAACACCTCACAAAATAGGAAGATGAAAACACTTAAATCACTCAACTAATCTATATGGTAACATGTAACTAATTCGCTCAATTGCTCAGTCGTGACGAGTATTCTATCATAGGCTTGACAAGGATACACATCTCCACCACTAGAGCTAAGGAGTAACAAGTTTATAAAGGTAAATTAGGTTTTTATTTTAAAGGCTAAAAGGGTTTGATCACTTTATCTAGTTTCTACCGATACCAACACTACAACAAAATGGAGTTAAGGCAACACCAATAAAGTGTTGTATAATGTCTTTAAAATGTTGCATTATACATAGGGCGACACTTTACCAAGTGCTACATTATGTAACGTTGCCTTAGATATAAGCAACACTTATATTGGAACATGCAACACGTTTTCAAAGTGTTGCCCATGTTAAAGAAATTGTGATACTTTAATGTGCAACACTTTTATCTTAAAATGCAACATATTTTACACTCAAGTGTAACACTTACATACTCAAATGCAACATTTCTTACACACAACTACAACACTTTTAGATCCAAAAACAACACTTTGGCATTGATATGCAACACTTTTAGATCCAAAAACAACACTTTGGCATTGATATGCAACACTTTTTTATTTGCAACCACTAAGTATGCAACACTTTTATATATCAATTGCAACAATTCTTTGTGTTTTATATCATGTTAGTGCAACACTTTTTCTAACAATTTCTAACACTTCTATTTCATGCAACACATATAGTCTAGTATATAGATTGATATTTCCATTCCATCAAAGAAATAATCAAGTACAATAGAAAATATGGTATTGTACTTTGACTCATTTGGTCAATGTAAAATAACTAACATACACTGTCTCGTAGAAAGAAAAGTTATCTAATCAAAATCCTAAAACTCTTGACATCTTCTTTGCTGCTCTCCTCATATAGCTTTTTGTTGGTAGAGTGCGCCAAAGCAACTTAGCCCTGCAAAGCATGAATATGATAAGTGGTTAATTTATATTTTTATTTATGGAGTAAAAACGCAAGCTACCATTAGTAAAAAAGTGACTCTCAATTCAATTATAAAAATAAAAGATTCTTATAAATTTATCAAATATCATTCGAATAGCTTTCTGAGAAACGCAGTCAATAAAAAGGGAACCAATAGACCTTATAGCTTACATGATGTTTTGGGTTCTTATGAGGATGAGTCGATGAGGCGTGGTAAAATTGTTAACTTTTATCACCATATAACCATTTATTATCCTCTAATGTTTTTTATGTTCTTGTTTACAAAATTAATATACGACTAATTACAACAGCTTTCTATTCTTCTAGTCAAACTAGCACTACATACGAAAATCATTTATGCTATTGTAAGATGTAGTATAGTATAAAATACAAGTTACGAATTCATACCTTCTACCAAAGATATGTGATAACTCACGTTCAAAATAGTCGTGCAACTCCATACATTAATTTTTCTGTATGCTCTTACATGGCTCGTTTAACCAACTTGTGTCGCTGGCCGTCAACTTCTTTCATGTTAACCCTCTTTAATATGTTTTGCATTCCAAGATGTCGAGTTTTTCAGCTTCTATTGTGGCCCAAAGCTCCCATGGAACCATATTTGATGTCTCGTCGCCGTCCACCTTCTTTTTCAACTTATTAGTAACACCTCTACCGTATAAGTCTATACTATTTGTTAATCATGTTCCAAAAAGGGTTGAGTAGCATTACAATCTTCTAGATACCTGCAATTCTTTGTTTGTTCCTCACTTCCTTCATTATTGCACATGAAATAATTTCACCAAAGTTACAAATAAATTATAGTATACTTAAATACTACTGTAAAATGTTAATATTATCTTATAATAATCCTTGTCTTTTCATCATACGTAGCAACATATACATGTCCTTTCCTTCAGCGTGTGCACTGAAACGTTTGGACTATGTTAATGTTATGTTAAATTGTTTGGGTCTTCAAATTCCGGTAATCATAATAAATAAACTAATAGGAGGAAAGCATAATTAGGGGGACGACATGTAAAGCACAAATAACCAATGACGATGACAAACTACTATTTAATTCCTTATGACCTCTCACATAACTTTTTTGGACCAGCTATACGAACTAAAAAAAACACTTGTGTAAGCATATTAGTCGAATATAGACACTTTCAAAGAAATGTTTTATTAATACCGAATGATTAGTATTAAAATGTTTTCTAAAAAATTACCATCACTTCTTTATTACCCGAAGGGAAAGCCTAAAGGAAGTTAATAAATCTAGTTTCAAACTCACGCACTCAATGCATAACCACAATTCATCGTTACTTCATTTTTTCCCAAATGGTATGAAATACGTGATTTTACCTGTGCCAAAAACCATGTATTGAATCTGCCATTGTTTTCTCCAGTAGCTACTCCCCAATCATCGAATTCTACATAGTACGATTCGGGCTGATAATTTATCGTACCCAGTGATGCACCTAGCTTACCACTTCGAGACATTGTATATTTATATATACTAGTTCACTCCTGAAAAAACAAGTAACATTCAAAATATTAACTACATGTAATAATCATACACACAGGTTACACATTATCTACAAGTATTAATGAAATTTAAATTATACACTCCAATGTTGTAACTTCAGTATCTCATGTAAAGGTTGCACATTATCATTCACACAATTGAAAAAGTGAAAATATAAGTGAGCTAATATGGCATTTATCATTTTAATTACAATAGGAAATGCATGTCATGCTGCCTCAGCAAGCCACACATGCAGTTCACACTAGACAAACTGATATGTATTGTTTGACACTTCCTTTTTTACAGGTAGGCATCCCAAAATTACTGTGTCATATAGACCATGAAGGCAGACCACATAGCGATAGTGCTTCCTACTACAAATGCATCAATTTGTGAGTAGGAACCCAAATGGCCCCTCAGGGGATGCATCTACATGTAGAGAACGATAAGTCGAACCAAATAGGAGAATATAACATATGTTTGTCAAAAGAGAACCAAAATCAAGAAATGACTAATTAATGTAGACAAGCGAAAGGTAGATGTAACACCCCAAAAAATACAACAACGCAGCGGAATACCACTTGGGGTGCTACTTCATAATACACAGCAATAGATACAAGAGAACGACCTCTAGGTGTCGTTTGAAAAATAACATTGTTGATTTAATCAAAATCTGAATTTAATATAACATTTGTCCCATAATTGCATCACAATGAAAAGCTTGAATGTAAAGACTCCAATGCACTTCAAGAAATCCGAGCATATAATTTACCTGAGAAAAACATGCTTAAAACGGTCAACATAAAGTTGGTGAATTCATATGTTAGTTTAAATATGAATGTAAGTTTCAAACAATTATATTTACGCACGGTGTCATCACAGCACCCTGTAAAACATTTAGAAAATATGCACGACACATTTTATGTCACCAAAAATACCAATATTATCCCAAAGATTTTATAAAGAATGCATGACAAATTTAATGTCACCAAAAGTACCAATCCTATCCCAAAGTTTATAAATAATGCATGACAAATTTAATGCCATCAAAAATGTATCCCTGGCACCTCGTGCCTATCGATTTCCTGAAAATAATATATACAAAGTAGGACCGCAAGAATTTTCCCTGTAATACTACAACACATGCAGACATCACAAAACCAGATTACTGTTACACTAAGCTCATGACACTGAAGCTCGACAGTCTTGTTCGCAAAATATTGCTACTCAGCCCGCAATGATGTTTTAACCCGAAACATCCCTGATTCGACATGCTATAACGTTCGTTCCCGGTGATAGCTAGTCACCCGAACGGGGAGGTCGTTTCCCAAATAGATCTTTTATATAACACTCGCGCTCACATAATGTAATTCCCAACTACATCTATGCAATTGACAGTTCATGATAATGGGCTTAACTTGGGTTATCGCTACTTAGGCAAACATGTAATCAATACTTGCGTCCAATTTATAAAACAAAGCATGTTTCCACCCCATAATTATAAATCATTGAAATCGTAAAAATGTGGGGCTATGAACTCACAATATCATTTAAAAACAATCACATTGTTATAAGATAATCCAGTAAGTAAAGAGTTTGTAGACAAGCATGTATTCCCCCTCGCGGGTTATAAAACATTCAAAAGATTGAAAAGCGAGGTTATGAACTCACATTGATGATGAAGAACGATTGGCAGATAGGCATCTAATATGCACAATACGAACGGAAGACGAAGCGGCTCGATCGAGAAGTTGCAACTAATCTTAAAGACTAAGATCCACTAGCCTAGGATAATATATTTGGGTTCCCCGATGAATAGTCACATCAACGCGACACGTTGATAAAAGATTTATATTTAAAGTTGTAATGGTTTGGTGGTTGGTTAAATAAATAAATTGAAAATAGATTATTGAAAGGTATAATATACCTTGCAGGTATTATATAATAAGTGTGAATAAAATAATTAACCCAATTAGTTTGACTCATTTTCTGAAATCACCACTTAATTAAACAAAAAGTTCTTATGTAACGTAATCGTACGTTTTAAGATTTTCAATTAAGTTAACCGATGTTTGTAAAGCCTTTTACAACAATTATTAGGTTACCTTCTAGCTGATAATTATAAAATATAAAATAATATTTTATAATTTATATTTCGTTTCCTCGACGAATCGCGCCTAAAATAATCATCTCATTGTAAAAGTATAGTTTTTGTTCGATGGTCGGATTATCGTATAATACAAATTAATGTATCTTTAAAATATAATCTTGGTCCATTTTTATCCGTTTATAACACCATATGAGTTTTAGTAAAACGTTACTAAATATTGATATATATATATATATATATATTTCGTTATGACATTTTCGGTTATATAATGTTTTCCCTTATTCGCAAAACTCGACGTTTTCCTTTAATCAATATATATTGAAATCATTCGTTTTTCAATATTTCAAATGTCTGCGTGTTCCAGATATAATATATATATGTTATTATATCTAATCTAAACAAAATAATATAATTTACATTTATTTAACCATTATAAACCACCAATTTATATATCCGGTTTTTAATTATTTATAAAACCTTGTAATAATTTTTATTAATCAATTTCATTAACCAAATGAACCCTTATAGAAACTGCTCACCCAAACGCGTCCTGTATGGCGTTTTCTGCCAAAACCAAACACCCCTATTGCTGCCACTATACCAAACGCAACCTATTTTGTGTCCGCTGTCCCAAACAGCCCATTCGGCCTGTTAAACCCACAACCAAACACACCCTAATTTGCTACAAACCAAATGGACCCCGTATGGTGGCTGCCAACCCCGAAACCAAACACCCCCTTTTGCTATAAACCATACACACCCCTTTTTGGTGAAAACCCAGCCAACAAACACCCCTTAGGGCGGTGGCTGCCACCCACAACAACCCCGTGTGGTGGCTGCCATCGTCAAAACAAACACCCCTAACTGCTATAAACCCCCCGAACGCACCCTATAGCGGCGGCAGCCCACCATACTCACCCCGTGGTGGCGGCTGCCGCCCTTTTCAGCCGACAACAACAAACCGGACGCACCCTTGGTGGTGGTGGTAAGACACAAACCAGCCGCACCCTTGTGGTGCGGTGGCTGTCACCGAAACGAACCCACCCCCATGGCGGTTATAATCCCACACGAACACCCCCTTTTCTGCTGCCGTGGAACCACCGAAACAAACACCCTTGCGTGGTGTTGTGGGCTGCCAAACGCACCCCTCTTTCTGAAACCATAACCCGACGCACACCCCCCCCCCCGGCTGTTTTTATAGCCGAACCAAACCACCCTCGTGGTTGTTACACGTGAAACAAACGCACCCTCGGTGCCATTATTAAACCCGACGCACCTTTGGTGGTGGTCGGTGGCGGCTGCGATGATGATGATGGTGGTATGGGTCGCGGTAATGGAGTGGAGAGAGTGGTCACGAGGTGGTGGAGATGGTGTAGGGTGGCATGGCAGCGACGTGGTGGTGGTGACAGTGGGGTGGTGGCGCGTGGAAGAGCGAGTAGGGGAGAGTGAGTATGGTGAATGTGTAGATCGGGTGAAGAGAAACACTTTTTGAAGCTCACCGGAAAACTCCGCCGGAAAAGTTTTCCGGCGGCGGCGACGTGGTGGTGGCCGGAATGTTGGCCGGAGAAGATGGCGGTGGCCGGCGGTGACAGGGTGGCCGGCGGTGGGGAGTGTGGAGAGGGGAGAGAGAATTATAAGTTGTGTGTGTGTATATTTTGAGATGAAATGAAATAAAATGTATAAATTTTTATTTATATGTAAAAATTATAAAATGAAGTGGCAAGTTAATAATAGTTG
>BQNB010025858.1:0-59192 GCA_026074375.1 Tanacetum coccineum
CCTCAACAGTAGAGTTAGAAACTATAGTTTGCTTCTTGCATTGCCATGAAATTAATCTCTTGCCAAGAAATTGACAACCTCCCGTTGTGGATTCCCTGTCAAGACTGACACTAGCATAATCACTATTTGAAAAAGCCTCCAAGTCAAATGGTGACTCTCTAGTTATGTTAGGCCTCAGAAGCTGTTAAGTACATCAATGATCTAATCATTGATCTGTATAAATGAACATCTACAGCTTCAGCTTCTTCATCCTTAACCAATGCCTTCTTCTTGGGTATAACCTTGTGCAACCAGTCTTGCTTTGTTTCTGACTACAATTCCTCTCTTATCTTTCTTATTTCTAAAGACCCATTTTGTTCCAATTTCCCTCTTGCCATTAGGTAAATCCACTAGAGTCTAAACCTTTTGAAGTTTAAATTGCAGAATCCACTCTTGCGTTGCTTCTACCCATCTTAGATCTGCCAAAGCTTGAATCACTTTCTTGGGTTCTTTTTGAGAGAGAAAACAGGCAAATAAGCAGTTTTGATAATCTTTATGATTTGTTCTTCTCTGCTTATTAATGGAACTTACCAAAGCATGTTCTTTAGAAATCTTGGTCATCCTCCTTGTTTGAGTAGCTGAATTTATGTCTCTAATGATCTAGTCTTTAGGATGATCCTTGTGTATTTTGTTTGTGGGAATAGGATTGACATTCATGGTTGTTTTCAAGTTGTTAAGGTCAGCCTTTGCACCCTCATCTTCATAATCATATGCACCACTAAAGATATCAGTATTTAGAAGATCAGCAGTATCCTCCAAATCAGGCATAAGAGGTTCAGTTGGAAGATCATCAGCATTATTAAAAATTTACCCAGCAGCACTAACAGTAGAAACTTTGTTAGTGCTGGTAGCATAACCTTCCTTCTGTTGAACAAGCAAATTATCCAATTCAGCTCTAAAATCTTGCACATTCTGGTCACCTTCTTTATTTGAAGCTCCCCCTTCCTTCTCTTGACCATTTCTTCCACCCTCATTTGCTGGTTTTTCATTAGCCTTTTTACCAGCATCATCAGCAACTGCATCCTCTGAGCTCTGTGGACTATCATAAAGTACCGGTAGCAGAATATATTGTTGAGTATGTATGCATCAACATTATCCTTGATACATGCATTCCTATTAGTTTGATTCCCTATAGTAACTGGCTCATAATTCATAGAGTTTGTTAGTAAATCAATATCAAAGAGCCAATCTGGTCCACTCCCTGTAACATTGGGTTTATTTTCAAGAAAGGTTATGTGCAGGTTCCCCTCTACTTTCCCAGTTCTAGTGTTAAATACCCTAAAAGCCTTGTTATTTATAGAGTATCCAACCAAGAACCCCTCATCAGCCTTCCCATCAAATTTGCCTAGGGGATCTAAGGTATTAAGAATGGTCACAGGACACCCAAAAGGTCGCATAAAACTTATACTAGGTGGTCTACTATGTAATAGTTCATAAGGTGTCTTGTTGTGAGGCTTGGTCACTAAAAGCCTATTCTGAACATAGCAAGCAGTATTAACTACTTCAGCCCAAATTGTAGAAGGTAAGAGTGAATATGCTAGCATAGTCCTAGCTGCCTCTATTAGTGTCCTATTCTTTCTTTCAGCAACTCTATTTTGTTGTGGAGTTTCGGCAACACTGAATTCCCTCTTAATCCCTTTCATCCCACAGAACTAATTCATGTTATTATTTTTAAATTCAGTTCCATTGTGACATCTGATGATTTTAATCTTATGATTTATTTGGTTTTCAATGCCAATTATAAAAGTTTTAAGGATCCTACTAGTCTCATTCTTAGTGGCCAAAAAGAAAACCCAACTAAACCTACTAAAGTCATCAGTGACAACAAGGCAATATGTCTTGTGATTGATACTCCTTACAGATGTTGGCCCAAATAAGTCCATATGCAACATTTGTAAGGGTTGGCTGATAGAGCTCACAAGCTTGGTCTTACAAGAGGCTTTGTGTTGCTTTCCCTTCTGACAAGCAACACAAGTATGGTCATTTTCAAAAAGCTTTGAAGGCAAACCTCTTACAAGGTTTCCCCTCACAAGTTTGTTTATAGTTTTAAAGTTTATATGACCAAGCCTCTTATGCCATAAATTAGACTCATCTATTGTACCCTTTGCAAATAAACAAGTCAAACCTCCTGAAGGAACAACATTATTTAGATCAAAACTGTACATGTTGTTATGTCTGGGAACTTTAAGCAAGACTTGACTTTCATCAAGTAGCTTAAAGTCAGGAGATAGAACAAGACATTCAGTCTTAGTGAAAAGAACACTGTTTTTCTTGTCACACATTTATGAGACAGAGAAAAGGTTAAACTTAAGTTCCTTTACAAAGTATACATCTTCAAAGTCTAATTTACCAGTCCTAATTTTACCTTTTCCAGTAATTTTACCTCCTTTAGGACTTCCTCCAAATGCAACAAATCCACCATCAATTTCTTGATAATCTGTAAGGAAGGACTTGTTTCCAGTCATATGCCTAGAGCATCCACTGTCAAAAATCCCTTGATCCTGTAAAGTATATTGTGGATTACCCTGCACTCAAAATAAGAGAATTAGTTTCTCTTGGGGACCCAAGCCATTACTGACTTGAGTCTGCCTTGTAGATCAACATAGTCAAATCTTTTAAGCATGTATGATCCACTGTCTTTGGAGGTATGGTCAATAACATTTCCTGTTGGTCTCCAAATCCAGCATGCTGAGGACTTAACAGCATTTTCCCTATTTCTCTCAGCAGCACTAACTACTGCTTTTGGCCCAGCAGTAGTTACATTGTTAACCCTAACAGTATTAACTTTTTCATTAAAATTATTGGTTTTAGCTGCTGATTTTTGGTTAAAAGCCCTTCTTACTGGTGAATGTGCTTTAAAATAAGAATATGTTGTGGGTAATGCATCATTCACTTTTGGTTTAGGGGCAACAATATTAACAGGCCTGGCAGTACTAATTGATGCTTCTGCTCTTGGAGAGCTTTGCTTAGCATCATTAACTGGTAGTTGTCTTGACTTTGTTGCAACTGTTGTTGGAACAAAATTCCTTTTAGGATGTGGGTGAGTCAATTTATTTTGGTGGTTCACCCTCTGAGCATTGTCCCATACTGGTATAATTTCCCTTTAACCAGTAACCCTTCCCTTATTATTCAACACTGGTTTTTCTACCATTTTATTTTCATGAAAATCATAGTCTTTGATTAAATGGTTGAGACTCCCACATACAAAACAAGCTTTCTTTATAGACTCAAAACCATTTCCTAGTTTCTGAGTCATCATCCCATTCTAGTTTCTTCTATTAACCCTAGGACTTTGACTTTTCCTAGGATACTCTACTTGCCTATGTGTGTTTTCCTTATTAACAGATTTCACATTCTTACTAGATTTAACAAAATTGATTTTAGTAAACTTTGGTTTTGTTAGATCAGATTTAGATCTAAACACACTATCATTATCACTATTAGTGTCTCATTCTTCAATGATAGGAGCACTAGACCTAACAGTTTTAGGCTTTTCTACAATATCCTTACTAGTCTTAGATATACTAGTTTCAGTTTCACTCACTTTAGTCTTATAGACAGAATCATCTAACCCAACAAAGGATAAGTCAGGTCTTGAGGGCATGTAGTTCCCAATGTAGGGAGGGGGAACTGCATGAAACCCTTCACCTGTTTTGAATCTATCATTTACTGGACTATCATCCACATCACTTTCTCTACTGTTAAACACACTATGAACCACTTCACTCTCATTCATTTGACTATCATAACCAAGACCAGTTTTGTCTTTAGCACTTATTTGACTATTAATCAGTTTAGTTAGATTCTTTGATGATTTTTCAAAATTTTCTAGTTTAAGTTTCAAATCATCTTTCTCTTTTAAAGCTTCTTCTAACTGTTTTTTAAGGTCTTTGATAGAAATATCTTTCACTTGGACATCATACTTTAAAAATGCAATATCTTCTTCATAAACAACTTCATTCTTTTCATGAACAACTATCCTAGCTTCTAATTATTCTAATCCTATTTGATAACCTATAATTTTTTAATTAGATTTATTCATAGCTTCACAGCTGTTGATCAAATTGTTTTTTGTAAGAGTTTCATATGATTTTAAGCAATCTTTAGAGCAAGTATGTACCTCAGAGTCTAAACTTGATGAACCTTGGGATTGTATAAGCATTAAACAAAGTGTGATTGCCTTTTTCAGCCTGAAAGCTCCAATCATAACCACCTATTCCATCTTGGACAACCAGGGCATTTGTAGTACATGTATCCACTCGTGCATTCCTTCTTGGAGCATCTCTATTTCTATTCCCCTGATTCCTTGGTGCCCTACATTCTCTAGCAAAGTGACCTCTCATGTGGCAGTTGTAACATTTAACCTTTGTCTTATCAAAGCTAACAGTTTCTTTGCCATTGAAGTTCAGATTCCTTCCTGTCTTCTTTAAGAATCTCTTCACCCCAGGGTAAAAGCAATGGCCGCCCTAGCCATTTTGAGATCAACTCTTCAAGATCATCAGTAAATCATCTGCTCCAGATCTGTTGGGAATTATAGATTTGATGAGACAAAAGAAAAAAGTAATGAAATAAAAGGACTTAAACGCAAAGCTGGAATTCTTTAATTGATGGAAGATTTTGAAGATTCTAAAAGATCTCTTTAAGAAGATAAAAGATATAGAAGATAAAGATAAAAGTTGGGAAGATATTATTTGTTTCCTAATTATATTTGTTCTTATCCTTTGTAAACCGAGAAACTCTACTAATAAAGAGACAAATAAAAGGGTCCGTGTAGTTTTATGCGTACACAAAAAAAACTGTGTGTGTATCCCAAGGGAAAATGTAGACGTCTAGTTTGTGTGGTGTAGCCTCAAGGATCTTATGATTCTTGTTATAGTTTATTGATGTAACTGGTCTACTATTGATCAAAGTAGAATTGAGGCTTGGAGTGAATGATAATGAAGAAAAACCTTGTTGATGATAACATTGTTCTTATGTTTATTTCTGTTTTGTATATATGTTATTGTCTTTGTTATCATGATCCTAGATGAGGTCTAAACAAACTCGAGCTATAAACGATCAAAGAACCTATCAGGTTATTTAGGTTTTATAAATTTTTATCCCCCCCTATCAGATAATAGTGGATTCTGCTTGTTCCGAGTCCACTGAGATTTCTACCGCAACAACTCTGAAACTACTTTTGATCCCGTTTGATTTAACAGATCTGACTTAGCTTGTTAAGCTTAGGGTTGTGTTGGATAGATATAAGACAACTATAATGGAAACTAAGATTGTGAATACTACAAACTATGCGGAATCTAGCTTGTAATACTAATAAGAACAATGAAACAGTAAAACAAGATCTTGCTAAACTTTCAATATATTAAACACAACCAAAGTTACAGAATGTAACACCCTCATTTTTACAATATAGCAGCGGAAGCTAATCTGGGGTATTACTTCATGGATACAACAATCATAATCATAGGAAACGACCCAAAAGAGACGTTTATTCAAAGGATATGTTATCATTCATTTCAAATCAGAGTTTTACAAAGGCATGTCCCAAAATCTAGAAACATAAAATGTGAATGATAACAAGTTTTAGCCATCTTCGAGTCCATGCCACTCCGTGCCGTAATATGTGCTTAATAACCTAGAGATAAACATATGCTAAAAAGTCCAACACAAAGGTTGATGAAATTCATAGGTTTGATAAACAGTTTGAATACAAGTCATAGTGTAATAAAAGTACAAACAAAATTATTATGAAAATGTTATTGTTATGATCTTGGGTTACGTTATATACCCATTATTTGTAATAATTACAACGAATGCAATTATCATAGTAACCGTGTATTACTGCGTTATTGTCTAGTTTGGTCTGTTTGGTCATGTCTTGTATAGTATAGTCTGGTCTAAACTCGTGGCACACAAACTGACTAGATGTATATATATACCCAAAATTGATGTGATAAATATATAAAGAATAATGGCCCGCAGTGTAGGTAATTCTGCCATAGTACCAGAAATTCAAATATAGTGGTGTTTGGTTTTACCTAATCCGCTAACACAAACAGGATTCGTCAATCCCGATAGATCTATCCACAATATTCGCGTTCACCCGAAAGTGATTAATGGTCCATGATAATGAGGGACTTTTGGCATAATGTAACTTAGACAGTAGCTGTAATAGTGTATCAGGATAGCATATAACTTGTAAAAACACTTGTATTCCTGGTTTAAGCATGTATAAGTCTTTGAAAAGTAATCACATTGTTATAAGATAAACGAGTATGTAAAAGAGTTTGTAACAAGCATGTATCCCCCTCGCGGGTTTATAAAACATGTAAATAAGTAAAGGCGAGGTTATGAACTTCACTAAGTCTTTGAAAAGTAATCACATTGTTATAAGATAAACGAGTATGTAAAAGAGTTTGTAACAAGCATGTATCCTCCTCGCGGGTTTATAAAACATGTAAATAAGTAAAGGCGAGGTTATGAACTTCACCTGATAGGTAGATGTAATAAATATTCTAAAATGAAAGCTGACGACCTTATCACAATCTTAACCGGGGAAGGTTGATATAGCAAAATGATAGTAAATAGCCACGTCACGCAACCTGAGTAAATATGTTGAGTCTTAGGAAGATTGTACTCTAGAACTTTAGTTTTAAGAGTATGCTTTTGATTGAAAGAGTTTGGAATATTGTAAAATAACTGTTCGGGCCATCCATAATTCAGAAGTCATACAGTAAACGTTTGATGAGCTTGGGCACTTAAATCCGTAAACTCAACAACTCAGTCAGAACGTAATACCAAGATGAAACCTCTTAATATGAAGCTCCCTAGTATTGTGATACGATATAATCAGTTTTAAGCGTTTTGATCAATATCTGGAAATGTTAAGCACGAGAAGCGTTAATTAAAGTTATGTCTTGTAAGGTTTTAAACATGATTTTATACTTTTTCAAAATGTTACATTTTAGACCCTGGGGTTTGGAAAATTGCAAATAAGCCCTTGGAGTTTGCATTTTTACGACTTTGGTCCTTCAACTTTAAAAGATATACCAAGTAAACCTTGTACTTTGAAAAGTGACATAATAGACCCCTATAGTTATAACTTTGATAAAATGACATATTCAGCCCTTTTAGTTATTAATTTCAGAAAGTTACGATATATACCCCTTGCATGGATTATAATTACAAAACATGTCCAAATTGCCATGAAAGCTTATTTTATCATATCAAAAGATATTTATAAGTTATAAAATAAACTAAAATATGAAGTTTTGAACGTACACGCAAGTTTAAAAAAATAACGATTCATTAGGATATAGAAAAGCAAAACGGGTCAAATTAGGGTTTCAAAACGTAAACGCGCGGGTTTTAAGTTCAAATTCCTTCATTAATCAATAAAGTGGTTATTTTAACATTAGTTAAGCATGCTAGGATAGATTATAACAATATTTAACCATTATAACATTTAGTTTTAAGAAAAACGCGAAATTAGGGTTTCGGGTGTACGGTTTTGGATCAAAATGGAAAATGAGCATGAATTGAGTTATGAAACTTTAACAATAGTATATTTAGGATCATATGAACATTATAAGGGTGTAAGGAGCAGAGTAAGAATTATCTAGAACCTGTTTGACTCCTTTCAAGGATCAAAATGGTGGAAATGGGTCGTTTCGGGTAGTATTTCCACTCGTACGCCTTGTATCTTGTTCCCGGGGCTTCAATTCTTCAGGGCTTCACTTCTTAGACTTCTTTAATGATCCTAGGATCATAAGGGAGCAAAGGATTGCTGCCTATAAGGGTTATAGAGGAGGAGGTGTGGTGCAAGTTAGAATGAGCTATCTAAGGTCCTATTTATAGTAGTTTGAAGGCAAAGGAGTTAAGGAACACTTAGGATCTGTTCATGGACATGTGGAGGGTCTAGTAGGTGATGTGTGGGAGCTATGGTGTGAGTTGTATGAGCTAGGATTGTAGATTATGGAGGTGGACACCTCCTATGCTTGCCACGGCTGAAGAGAGAAAAAGAGAGGCCATGTGCTCTCATTTTTAACCAAGAAATGGTCTAAGTAGGTGGTAAAAACAGCCATAAGGGTTTCTAGAAGAGGTTCACATAAGAATTTTGCACTTGGAATGGTTTAAAATGGGTCAAAATTGATGGTGAAGGGGTTCGGGCTGTTTTGGGGTTCGACTAGGGTTCACAAGTTTTTTAGGCAGATGTGAGGAATATGTAGTGGGAGGGGTGGTTCAAGCTTTTATTTCGTGTGTACTTGATTAAGGATAGTTAATATATGTAGCCAAGGTCTGATATAGGAAGGATTAACAAATATTAGCAATTGGTTTGGGTTAAAACGGATTAGAATTGAAGAAATGAGGTCACGGGTTTGATTAGGGCACCGTTAGGGTTTTCTTGACTTTCTTGGTTTATATTTTGCATACTCTTGATTAGGAATGATGGAATACAGATCCTAGAGCTTAAATAAAGTATTATCAATGAAGTTTGATCGTTGGTTTTAGTTAAAATGGGTTGAAATTGAAAGAATAAGTTGTAGCTTGGAATTAGGGTTCATATAAGCTTTTAGGGTTTTCTAGCTTTGTAATTCTCGTACATTGTTGAAGAAAGGATGGTTAATGATGGATAAAGGTTTGTAAACTCATTTTATGGGTTTACAATGACTCTTGGTTGCTTACTTGAGAATGAGATGGTCTGAAAAATGAGTAAACGGGTCAAAATCACAATTAGGGTACAATTAGGGTTTTCTGGATTTGTTCTTTTATAGTTGAGTAGAAATGATGAATAATAATGGATTTATGATGAGAATGTTTGTAATTTTATTTTATTAATAACTTATTTAAGTATTGGTGTAGGTTTTACAATGGATAAAAACAAAGAAACGAGTCATGGTTCTGAAACTAACTCGGTTTTTAGGGTTTAGGGTTTTGAATTAGGGTTTTGAGTGTAAATATGTGTATGAAAGTTTATGAATAGACTAATTAGGGTTTACACATTATATATTGAGTGTAGTAGCTTGTACACAAAAAGTGATGGTGAAGAAAATTAGAATGAAAACGGAGGTAAAAACGGTTATTATTAGATGTCATGCTTAATGACTTGTACATTATGCTTTGAAAACTTATACTTGACTTAGAGGGAGTTTATATTTCAAATGAGATGTTATATTACTTGTACATATCCTTTATTAGCTTGTATATTCACTTTAGATATTAATCTTTCATGGAATTAGGGTTTAGAGGAATAACGAAAACGGTTTAAAGCCCGTTTTGATATAACGTTACGAATGGTACATTATAGGAATAATGTACTTTGTAATAAGGATATGATGATATTGACTTGACATATTGTGATGTTTGCTTGACATATATGAAGACAGGATTGCCATAGATAGGTTGCATGAGCTCGTCTACTTTAGTTATGTAAGTTACATGACATACTGAGATATTGACAATGCAAGTAATGTAATAAAGCGAAAAATTTCCCCGTATAATTGTGATAATAGTAAAATAGGTTGATGAAAATTCTTGGGTTGTTATAGAGTCCACACCCTGAACAGAAATCTCGTCTCGAGATTTAATTGAAAGTTAAGTGAATAGATGTAGGTACATAGGCATGATTTGATTTTTATGTTAGGTTAATCAAGGTTACAAGTCCACGTGTGTGATGCATTTATAATTATGTTGTACACCATAATTATAATTACTTCCTTTCACACGTCTACTTATTTTCAAGACTACACCTCTTGATGACAGCCAATAGAATTTCTTCAGATCCTGATAGAACCTGGGTGGATGAAATACTTTGCGCCATTCAGATCGTAAGGAATCGTTATTCATTAACCTTTAAAAGTCAACATCGAATAAGAATGCTATCACAAGTCTTTGTCAAAATTTTCATACCTAGTGGTATTTGAAATCAAATGACATTGCATGATTCTTTGTGTGTTTCCTTGTTAATTACGTTATGCAAATATAACAGAAATTTAGAAAATGGAATTCATGGAATGAGTAATGTCAAGGAATGATTAACGAATTTGTAAAGAGAGTTGCTAATCAATGTGAGATCAGATATTTGAAATGACAGATGAGAAGTAATACTTATAATGAGTTAAAGGAATTATTTGTACAAACGGATTGAAAGAAACTTGTTTGTACGTATGTTATATACTTAAGCCTATTTATTTATAATTTGTCACTTACAAAAAGAAGCGTCCAACTTCTTGTAACTGAGAATTTATAAATTCATAGTTCGGAGATTTATAATTTCCTTATTCAAATGAAGAAGTGACCTAATTCATTTCAATAAGATGATCATAAATCGTCTTACCTAAGCATAAAAACACGATATGGTAATGTGTAGAAAATGATATGATCATGAATGGTTAGATAATATTGAGATGTTGATTGTACTGCCGCCCATATAATCGAGGATGATAATTTATGTTGCAAAGGTATGAGGAAAGTATTCAGAGTTGAACATAATAGAATTAATGGAATTGACAAATGATGTCGAGTTTTGATATCATCAGATAACAAGATGTAACGGAATCATCACTTTATTATTTTACATACGAACTTTACATATGAAAAAGAGTTGATACTTATGCTAAGTATCTTGTAGTAGGATAAAAGTAACAGACAACGAGGATTGTTGCTTGATGATTGGGGTTTTTAGATTGAAGAAGATTCTGATAAGAGTTGAATATCCTCGAGAGTTGTTTTTGGGGTAGAAATCCTAAAGTGAACAAAATTAAGCTCATCTCTAAGTATGCTTTCCTGAGACCTGTTGTTTGCTTTCGAGCACTGGTTCGCATAATGTCCTTTCTTTCCACAGGCATTACAAGTTACGGATATCCTGTTTTGTAGATTAAGTTCTAGTATTGATCTTTTGTTTCTACAGTTCTTGGTCAGATGTCCTATCTTGTTGCAAGTTTGACACTTGATAGTACAAGGACCTATGTGATGTAGGGTGCATCTTTCACACAAAGGACGATTTCCAGTATACCCATAGTTACAGATAATACCTGAAGGTTTCCTCTTTCTTGCTTCCTATTCTGCTGCTGGTGTGAATCATTGTTAACGGTTGTTAATTGTTATAAGTATTTCTGATAGTTGTTGTTGATGATGTTTCCCTTATCCTCAAGCTTTCGTTTACGGTCATTAGCTTCTTGCACAAAATCATGCTTTATTATCTGATCCATTACCTCCTGTTATGTTGAGAGGCTTCCCCAAGTTTGAGGCTTCGGAGGCAGTAACATTTCTTTTCAATACTTCTAGGTAACCCATTTGATGAAGACTTCCATAAGTTTCTCAGCATTTTTACCAGTTTGGGCATAAGACGGCTACTTCTTGAATCTCCTAATCGTTAAGTCTTAAGATCATATACCTTCACAACCAAGTTGTAAAATTCGTCTGTCCATCTTCTTGGACTTCAGTTTCGAGGGCAATTACTATCGTTAAGAGTCTTTTTTCATCCGATCCAAGTGATTTGATTGGCTTGATTTATTCCAATAGGTTGAGCGTATGAATTCCACCAAGACAGGGCATCATCAGTTAAAGTACCAGTAGCATATGTCACTTTGTTTCTTCGGACACAAGTGGCTACGAAGAAAATCTGTTCAGTTCGCGCAAACCAGCGAATAGGCTAACTCGCTCCTTCCGACCATTGAAGTACAAAGGTTGCAGGATAACGAACTCTTTATAGTTTCCCGTTTTTGCTACAGGAGTTCTAGTAGGTCCGGTGTTCCTATTGGGATTACTAGTACTTGCCATTGATGCAGCTTGTGCTTTCAGAGCTGAGGAAATGCCATCATTAATTAGTTGTTGGATGGCAGCTAAAGTTATGGCTGGTGTTTCAGATGTTGAATGTCCTTTTGGAAGGCATTCTATCAACAAAAGATAACGCGTAGTAAGAATGACATCACAAATTTTGAAAGGTAATATTAAAATAAAAAGTGATGCTAAAAATGCCTTAAACAGGGAAATCTTATTTTGAATTTAGCACTTAGGGTTTATGGTAAGATTCATGAAGATGGAGACAATGATGCAATACGTGGAAATGATGATACTTGGAAACAATAAATACGAAAGGGATTGGCCTTATAAATAACTTGCCTTCTTTTCCATGAGAATACTATAAACTATTAAAGGTTTTTTTTAGTGGTTTGAATCATTATAAATGGGTCTGTACATAGACAAGATTTGGACAAGCGTTTCATTATACCACACATCCCGTGCTAAGGATAAAGTATAACTAGTCTAAGAGTTTGTTGATTTTGAACCGGTAGATGATATCCTAAAGATCTTCCTGATCCATTTGGTATCGAGCTTGGATTTTCTTAATGATTCGTTCAAGATCAGCAGAAATTCTGTAGTGAGCAAAGACAATCTTATCCTTATCCCTAACGTGCTTCTTTTGAAGTTTGATAATCAAGTGCGGATTCCTTAAGTTTCGGCTTTTAGTTCGTTATCATTAATAACGTCCTTCTTCCATTTTCTCAATGCGGTGAAAAGAAGTTCATGTAAGTAATATCAAAATATCTTCGATTTAGTTCCTCATGATGTTTCAATGCATCTTAATTGAACTTTTTCCTATTTCTAATATCTGAGGTGCGGTAGGAGTATAAACTGAGGAAGATGGTGATACCAAATCACAAGTTTAATTCCGAGATGGATTAGATAACGTAGTTGAGGAAGAAAGCTGAGAACAATTCGCTTCTTAGGGGTAATAGTTTCTTCAGAACAAGAAATATCAGAATAGTAATAGATGTGGTAATACCGAGATAGAGTCAATATAGCTATGGAGTAATAGATCTGGTGATGAATAGTAATTTCCTTAGCATAAAAATGCTGTATACGTCCATTCAAACAAGGATTTATTTAGAAAAGATAAGAATAACCGGTGGAATCATATTAATCTTAGAGTTTTTCCAAACAAGTTAAAAGAATTGCTTCCCAATGAAACTGGAAATAATCTGATGAGACCGAAATATATTAAGAATATTTCGAAGAGACAAAGCATCCTCAATATTGGAAGTAAGCGGCCTTTGGAGAAGACTCGTTCTGATAACAACTATTTGTAAATAACATAAGTTAATTCTATGTAATAGTATAAAAGATATTATATTTACATAACCTTTTTATTTTTTTTGTTTCGGAGAATGTAGTGGCACAGAGGACTTTGATGGCTGAAAAAGAAATGTGGTTATAGTTAAGGTTTTGACCTTGTTCTCTATAACCATGGCGCTGATACCAATCTGTAACACCCCCATTTTTACAATATAGCAGCGGAAGCTAATCTGGGGTATTACTTCATGGATACAATAATCATAATCATAGAAAACGACCCAAAAGAGACGGAAAACAACTTTAAAAGAGACGTTGTTGGAAAATTTTAGTTATCATTCATTATAATCAGAGTTTTTACAAAATGCAGGTCTCAAAATCTAAAACATCAAGTTTGAATGATAACAGTTCAACCATCTTTGAGTCCATGCCACTCCGTGCCGCAACTTGCTCAATTACCTGAGATAAACATGCTAAAAAGTCAACACAAAGGTTGAGTGAAATTCATAGGTTTAATATAAATAGTTTGAATACAAGTCATAGTGTAATAATTGTTTAAACACAATTATTATGTAAAATGATATTGTTATTATACACCCGTTATTAGTAATAATTGCAACGAATACAATTATCATAGTAACAATGTATTATCCCGTTATTGCCTTATTTGGTCTGTTTGGTCTTGTCTGGTATAGTATAGTCTGGTCTAAGCTCATGGCACACAAACTGACTAGTGTATATATATACCCAAAATGATGTGATATATATATAAAGAGATAATGGCCCTCGGTGTAGGTAATTGCCATATACCTATGAAATTCAAATATAGTGTGTTTGGTTACCTATCCGGCTAACACAAACAGGATTCGTCAATCCCGATAGATCTATCCACAATATTTGCGTTCACCCGAAAGTGATTAATGGTCCATGATAATGAGGGACTTTTGGCATAATGTAACTTAGACAGTAGCTGTAATAGTGTATCAGGATAGCATATAACTTGTAAAAACACTTGTATTCCTGGTTTAAGCATGTATAAGTCTTTGAAAAGTAATCACATTGTTATAAGATAAACGAGTATGTAAAAGAGTTTGTAACAAGCATGTATCCCCCTCGCGGGTTTATAAAACATGTAAATAAGTAAAGGCGAGGTTATGAACTTCACCTGATAGGTAGATGTAGTAATTATTCTGAAATGAAAGCTGACGACCTTATCACAATCTTAACCGGGGAATGTTGATATAGTAAAATAATAGTAAACAGCCACGTCACACAACCTGAGTAGAATATGTCAAGTCTTAGGAAGATTGTACTTTAGAACTTTGGTTTAAGAGTTATGAGTTTGATTGAAGAGTTTGGAATTATTGTATCACTGTTCGGGCCATCATAATTCAGAAGTCATTCAGTAAACGTTTGAGGAGCTAGGGCACTTTAAATCGTAAACCCAACAACTCAGTCAGAACGTAATACCAAGATGAAACTCCTTAATATGAAGCTCCCTAGTATTGTGATATGATATAATTGGTTTTAAGCGTTTTGATTAATATCTGGAAATGTTAAGCACGAGAAGCGTTAATTAAAGTTATGTCTGGTAATGTTTTGAATGTGTTTTTATACTTTTTCAAAATGTTACATTTTAGACCCTAGGGTTTGGAAAATTGCAAGTAGACCCCTAGGGTTTGCATTTTTACGACTTTGGTCCTTCAACTTTGAAAGATATACCAAGTAAACCTTAGACTTTGAAAAGTGACATAATAGACCCCTATAGTTATAACTTTGATAAAATGACATATTCAGCCCTTCTAGTTATTAATTTCAGAAAGTTACGATATATACCCCTTGCATGGATTATAATTACAAAACATGTCCAAATTGCCATGCAAGCTTATTTTAACATTTCAATAGACATTTATAAGTTATAATAAACTAAAATATGAAGTTTTAACATAACACAAGTTTAATTTAACGATTCGTTAAGCTAGGAAGTAAAACGGGTCAAATTAGGGTTTCAAAACGTAAACGCGCGGGTTTTAAGTTCAAATTCCTTCATTAATCAATAAAGTGGTTATTTTAACATTAGTTAAGCATGATAGGATAGATTATAACAATATTTAATCATTATAACATTTAGTTTTAAGAAAAACGCAAAATTAGGGTTTCGGGTGTACGGTTTTGGATCAAAATGGAAAATGATAAGTAAATTATAAATCTCTGAACTATGAATTTATAAATTCTCAGTTACAAGGAGTTGAACGCTTCTTTTGTAAGTGATTAAATTATAAATAAGTAGGCTTAAGTATATAACATATGTACAAACAAGTTTCTTTTAATCCGTTTGTACAAAACATATCCTAATCTTAATCTTCATTTTCCAACATACCTACATCATGTGCCATTTAAAAACATCCCCTCTCTGTATCGCAGTGGTTTAGCAAACTCTCATACAAATTTACAATCATTCCTTGACATCACTTATTCCATGATCTCCGTATTCTAAAATTTTCTCTTATATTCTGCAACGTAATAACAAGGAAACACACAAGAATCTATACAATGTCAAAGTTGAATTACATACCACTAGTATGAAATTTCGACCAAGACTTGTGATGTATTTCTTATTTGATGTTGCCTTTTAAAGATTAATGAATAACGATTCTTTACGATCAGAGTGGTGTAGCAGAAGCGTGGTAGGCCCATAACCCACAGGTTCCGTAAATCGAAGTATTTCATCACCCAGATTCTAATCTGGAGAAATTCTATTTGCTATCATCAAAAGGTGTGGTCTTGAAAATAAGTAAACGTGTGAAAGGAGGTAATTATAATTATGGTGTACAACATAATTATAAATGCATCACACACGTGAACTTGTCTTGATTAACCTAATTTCATACCCATACCTATCTCTAAACCAATACCCACTACAACCTTTCAACTAATCATTGGGACGAGATTTTTGGTAAAGGTGGGGAGACTATACAACCTAATAATATTTTATCAATGCAAAACCTATTTTATATTATTCACAATAGTAACAGGTAAATTTTTCACTTTATTACTTTACCGTATTGTCAATATCTCAGTAATAATGTAACTAACATAACTAAAGTAAGACGCGCTCACGCAACTATCTTGGCAATCCTATCTTCATATATGTCAACAAACAACATAACAGTTCAAGTCAATATCATCATATCTTTTATAACAAGGTACATTATTCCTATACTGTACTTTCGACAACGTTATATCAAAACGGGCTTTAACACCGTTATCATATACCTCAAAACTCTAATTACATGAAAAGATAATATCTAAAGTGAATGCACAATGCTACAAAGCATAAATAAAGTAAATAACATTTCAATTGAAATAAAAACTCCTCCACGTCCAAGTACAATTTTTCAAAGCACAATATACAAGTCCATTAATGCACGATATCCGAAATAGCCATTTTACCTCCATTTTCCTAAGAATCTTGTACAATCCATCAGTACACAGTACAAGCAAGTCATACCTTCATTTATCAATCCATATTCATCTCAATCCATGCAAATACAAGAAATCCAAGTTAGGAAACCCCTAACCCAGCTAAATACTATACCATGACCCGTTTCTCATTTTATCATCAGGAACTTAAACCAACACTCAAAAAAGTTTGTAATAACTTATTTTACAATCATTTCAATACCGATTCAATCATTATTCATCATTACGTCATCATATTATTTTAGTTGTACGTAAAACGAATCGAGAAACCCTAAACATACCTAAATGGATCATTCGACTCGTTTACTCGTTTTTAACCATTTCAATCTTGAAAAACTAATCAAATACCATTGTAAACTAATAAAATGAGTTTACAAATCATTATCTATCATTAACTTGGCAATATGCAAGAAATCAAAGCCTAGAAAACCCTAATGAATCCAATACGAGCCCTAATTCAAACCACGACTTACTCTTTCCATTTCGACCCATTTTAACTTAAACCAACGATCAAACCTCATTGATAATCCTTTATATAAGTCCTAGGATTAGTATTCCATCATTCCCAATCAAAATCACACGAATTATAAACAAAGAAAGTCAAGAAAACCCTAAACGGTACCATTTGGAACCCGCGACCTCATTTCACCATTTTAAACCTATTTTAACCCAAATCAATTGCAAAATCCTAATGACACTCCTTATATCAGGCCTTAGGAACATGTATTAACAATCCTTAATCATTTATACACAAAATATGAGCTTTGAAAACCGGTAGAAACCCTATGTCGAAACTCAAACAAACCCGAACCCTTCATACGCCATTTTTACCAATTTAAACAACCTCCCATGGTGCAAATACCACCATGGATTACCTTATAGATTACCTAGAGCAGCTTTACACCACCTACTGGGAACACTTCATGCCAAGGATAAGCACATGCCTCTCCTTTTTGCTACTTCAGCCGTGGCACCACCAACACCTTCCACACCATCACTTTAGCTTCTTAGACCTCCACAACTCCTTCCATAGCCTCAAAACCTCATGTAGTAGCTTGTACAAGTTTCTCACAACAGAACCCATGGCTTCCTTAACCTCTTTGGTCTCAAAATACTATAAATAGGGCCTCCTATGCTCCATTCAAACTCGCACCACACCTCCTCCTCTATAACCCTTATAGGCAGCCAATCTTTGCTCCCAATATGATCCTAGGATCCATTAAAAGCAAGTGTCAAGAAGCGAAAATCCCATAAAGAATGAAACCTAGGAGTAAAGATACAAGGCGTACGAGTGGAAATACTACCCGAAACGACCCATTTCCACCATTTTTGATCATTGAAGCTCAAACCCAGGTTCTATCAACTTCATACCTGCTCCTACACTCTTATAATGTTCATATGATCCTAAATATACTCTTGTTAAAGTTTCATAACCCAATTCATGTTCATTTTCCATTTTGATCCAAAACTATACACCTAAAACCCTAATTTTGTGTTTTTCTTAAAACTAAATGTTATAATGATTAAATATTGTTATAATCTATCCTATCATGCTTAACTAATGTTAAAATAACCACTTTATTGATTAATGAAGGAATTTGAACTTAAAACCCACGCGTTTACATTTTGAAACCCTAATTTGACCCGTTTTACTTACAAACCCAAGCGTTAAAACTTCATATTTTAGTTTATTATAACTTATAAATGTCTATTGAAAATGTTAAACTAAGCTTGCATGGTAATTTGGACATGTGGTTGTAATTATAATCCATGCAAGGGGTATATATCGTAACTTTCGGAAACTTATAACTAAAAGGACTAAAAGTGTCATTTTATCAAAGTTATAACTCCAGGGGTCTATTATGTCACTTTTCAAAGTGCAAGGTTTACTTGGTATATCTTTTAAAGTTGAAGGACCAAAGTCGTAAAAATGCAAACTCCAAGGACTATTTTGCAACTTTTCAAACCCCAGGGTCTAAAATGTAACATTTTGAAAAAGTATAAAATCATGTTTAAAACCTTACAAGACATAACTTTAATTAACGCTTCTCGTGCTTAACATTTCCAGATATTGATTAAAACGCTTAAAACTGATTATATCGTATCACAATACTAGGGAGCTTCATATTAAGAGGTTTCATCTTGGTATTACGTTCTGACTGAGTTGTTGGGTTTACGATTTAAAGTGCCCTAGCTCCTCAAATGTTTACTGAATGACTTCTGAATTATGATGGCCCGAACGGTGATACAATAATTCCAAACTTTCCAATCAAACTCATAACAATATTAGACTCTCTGAACCAAAGTTCTAGAGTACAATCTTCCTAAGACTCAACATATTTACTCAGGTTGCGTGACGTGGCTATTTACTATCATTTTGCTATATCAACCTTCCCTGTTAAGATTGTGATAAGGTCGTCAGCTTTCATTTTGGAATATTTATTACATCTACCTATCAGGTGAAGTTCATAACCTCGCCTTTACTTATTTACATGTTTTATAAACCCGCGAGGGGGATACATGCTTGTTACAAACTCTTTTACATACTCGTTTATCTTATAACAATGTGATTACTTTTCAAAGACTTAATGAATTCATAATCTCACATATCTTATAAACCCGTGACACCTACTATAAAATCATGAATGCAAGTGTTATGCTAAACTATATGCTATCCTGATATATTATTGCCTAGGTACATGGAAATATCTATTTGGGTAGTATCTCCCAATATCTCTTTAATATCTCTTTGGGTAATATCTCCCAATATCTCTTTGGGTAGTATCTCCCAATATCTCTTTGGGTAGTATCTCCCAATATCTCTTAATATCTCTTTATCTCTTTATGTGATTCCCTTAGTTTAGGTGATAATACTGTTCGCTATGACAAAAGTTCTTCATAACGATTATTCCTGAATACCAACATTTCCAATTTATGTAACTTATAATTAACTATTTACATTTCAACCTATGAATTTCACTCAACCTTTGTGTTGACTTTTTATGCATGTTTATCTCAGGTAATTGAGCAACTTATGGCATGGAGTGGCATGGACATGAAGATGGCTAAAACTTGTTATCATTCACATTTTATGTTTCTAGATTTTGGGACCTGCCTTTGTAAAACTCTGAATTGAAATGAATGATAACATATCTTTTGAACAAACGTCTCTTTTGGGTCGTTTTCTATGATTATGATTGTTGTATCCATGAAGTAATACCCCAGATTAGCTTCCGCTGCTATATTGTAAAAATGGGGGTGTTTACAAATAAGTAACGTTCCTGATTCCATTAGATAGTTGACAAGTGGACTACAGTGTATGAAATTTCATAAAGACGTAAGTGTAAAGTCTTATATTGAGCTAGGGTTTAACAAGATCACCATTGCTTTAATCCCTAAGATAGATTATAATCAGCAAATAAGGATGCTTTATGTGGGATGATTTTATATGTGACAGTAATAATGTGTCCTAGGTAATTAGGATGATGTAAGGCCTAAGTCCTTAAGAAAATGATATCCACCTTGAAGAGAAGAAATCATATGCACTTAATAAACAAACCTACTTTCAAATCGATTAATAATGATTAATACAGTTTTATTATATAAGTTCGACCGCTCAATTAAGTCTCTCAGGCTGAAAACCCCCCTTTCCATTAGAATTAGGATTTAGACTGACATAGGTTTAACATAGGATTAGAATAGAATTAACATAGATTAGATAACCAAGATATTAATTAAATTGATAGATTTAACCTCGCTCTCAGTGATCGACACCCTACTTACCACGAAACTACTACCGATCGGGTACACTGCCCGTTAAAGTGTTGTTTTTGGTTGAGTCGGCAAAATATAAATTTAAAACTTGAATCATATAAAAAACAACCCTACACTACAACACATCAAGTTTTTGGCGCCGTTGCCGGGGAGTGAAAATTAATCTTGATTTTTATTTTGATATTTTGGTTTTTAACATTAGATTAGATCTAACCCTTAGGATTAGTGTAATTTAGATTAGTGTATATTTTTGTATATTCTGTATATTTTGTATATTTGTCTTTAATTGTTTGCTTGTATATTTGTGTGTTTAATTGTTTGCGTATTTAATTGTTTTTCTTGAATACACTGTTCTGGTCGACAGTTGAATACGGCGTATCCTATCCCACTGAATACGGCGTATCCAGTTCTCTGTCCAATACAGCGTATTCATCTCAACAGATTAATACGGCGTATCCACTTCCATTGGATACGGCGTATCGATCGTCTGGGACAGAAACTAAGATAATTGATTTTCGTGCAAATTTTTTTCTACCTTCCTTCGGAACAAATCCTACTGATTGTTTATCCCTTGTTTCAGGTAGTGCATGACAAGAAGTTCAACGAACAAACTATACACACCCTACAAAGATCCTGAACGAGAATTTCGATCATCAAAGAAACACTTCAAGTCACTTAGCCTTGACGAATTGAGATCTCCGGATTTCAATCTACTTTCTGACAAAGAATACTCAGAGGAAGAAGAAGAAGAAGCAATGGCGGAAACAATGGAGCAATACATGAGCAAGACCCGAACGGACTATGGATCGGGAGTCGCTAGGCCTAAAATTGATAACAAAGATCAATTTGAACTAAAAGGACAATTTCTTAAGGAGCTTCGAGAAAACACATTTAGCGGTTCGGATAATGAAGATGCTAATGAACACATTGAGAAAGTTCTCGAAATAGTTGACTTATTCCATGTTCCTAACATCACTGTGGATCAACTAATGCTCCGAGTCTTCCCTATATCCTTAAATGAAGCCGCAAGCCGTTGGCTAAGAAATGAACCAACTGGTTCAATTAAAACTTGGGAAGATCTTAAAACAAAGTTTTTGAACAAATACTGCCCACCTGGTCAAACTGCGAAGAAAATGGAGGAAATCAACAACTTTCAGCAAGAGCCAGATGAAACCCTTTATCAAGCATGGGAGCATTCTTCATACCTAATCTAAAAACACATGAAAAGAGCAACACCAAAAAGGAAGAAGAACAAAGTCAGACAAAGCGCAAATATAGCAATACATCCAGTATACTTACGAGCAACCTAACAAAAGAAGGTGCAAAGCAGAAAAGTTTGAAGCTATTCAGTACTCACTTGGACCCAACGAAGAATATATTGCTATTAGAAGTTATGAATATGATATTTGGGAAAGAAACGAAGATAATTTGTCCATAATCTACCAAGCTATTTTTAAGAAAAAGGACGAAGGATGAAAGGTGACGCGCACCAAGGAATAAAAAGAGAAGCGGAAGAAAAGTCTAACTTAAAGACTTCGCTGTAAACAAAAGTGCTTCCCGGGAGACAACCCGAAATGTTATTTAATTTTGTTATCGAGTCTGTCTTCCCAGACTTCAATACGGCGTATCTTGTTGATCCCTTTTTAACAGATCTTTGATTAGCTTGTTAAAGCTTTAGTTGTCTTAGATAGATCTAAAACAACTATAACAGAAACCTTGAGTAATATATAAAGATTATGCGGAATCTAATCTTTATACACCAGAAGAACAATAAAGCAATGTAACAGTAACACAAGATCTTTCTCTTAACTCACAATATATTGAATGATTCACAAAACAACTATATGTTTTGCCTAATAGCTATGACTTTTCTATGTATTTCTAACTATGCCACAGGGTTCCTTTTATACACTAAGGAAAACCCTAATGGGCTTACAAAATGAGTTAAGTGATCATGCATATCTATTCCTAATATATCTCATGCATATCACATAAGCAGTACTAACTTCTTATACTAACAATACTAATAAACTAACATTTTGTACTGACAGTACTAACTTTTACAACTAGTAGTACTAATGACTTAGTTTATTTTCTTTAATCTTCAGTAGCAGCACAAATCTTCAAATAGCAGTACTAAGTCATTTCAACAGTATAAACTTATAGAAGCCTTTAATTCCCAACAATCCTCCCCTAAACTTGTAATTTATCTCTAAATCATCAAGTTTCTTGAATTAAAACATTTTGGCTCTGAGAGGATTCTTCCAAACACTTCAGATTCTTGGTTTGTTGGCTTCTATGAAGATATTCATAATTAGATTTCTTGCCATCTCACTATCTTCTTTTACTTGCAGCCTTATACTTAGCATCAAATTCATAACTGCAGTTGATAATGGATAATCCTTTTCTATCAACATAAAAGAATGTCCGATGTACTCTTGTTGAGGATACATGATGTACTCCACATGTATCATACAATCTCCATGTCAAAGGATCATACATATATCTTTGTAGCTTCCACAGCACATCATCTTTATCTGGTTCAAACAACCTCTTCAGTTCAACCCATAAAGCTCTTTCCTTATCTTTAGTAGGTTCTGCTGATCTAAATCTTTCTTTAACTAAACTCCATAATGTAACAAGGTATTCTCTGTCAAATCTTTTGAGCATATCTTCAAAGACTTGATATGCCTCTGTGAATGTTTCTAACCCTGTTTAATCTTCTAAATATTTTCGTGAATCCTTGGATAAATTTCCTAGTCTATGATAGGATATTTTACTTGTAAAGCTTCTGCCTTAATTTCTTCTACTGGAACCATCTCCAACATCTTCTTAAGTTCTTCTTTAGATAATTCTTTTGGTTCTTCAGTTGGTTGTTCTTGAATAGGTTCTGACCTTGAAGCTTCATCTGTCCTTAACTTCTTGAAACTCTCTTGAAGTAGTGTCTCTTCGGCAATTCTCTTTGTCTTTGTCTTTTCAACTTCTGTATCCTTCTTAAACAAAGTTTATATCTTATTATACTCCTCTTCAAATATGGGTATGATCTCATCATAGCTCATTCCTTTGAAGTAACCCATCTTGTATCCAGCCATATTCTTCAAATAAATCATCATATTCTTCCTTGCTTGAGCTACTAATACTGGTTTCTTCTTGTGAGTTTGATATCTTTTTATAGTATATGGCTGTCTTTCTTGAACTTGTTCAGCAACAATATTCCAGTCAATATTATCAGTTTCTTCCCTTTCATCTAACTATTTTTGTAACTCTAGGGCTTTTTCAAAATCAATCCTTTCTTGTTCTTCTCTTGCTGCAGCTCTTGCCATTTCTTTATCATTTAGCTTATGAGCTACCTTTTCATCAGTACTAATCTGTTCATTACCTTGAACTTCCTCAGCAGTACTAATATGTGCTTAATTACACATATTTTATACCTAATAAAACGAGCCTAAATGACCAAAAACAGACAAAAACTGCCAAATATGTGTTTGTTTTGCATTTGTATTGTGCAGGAAACGGATATTCAGAAAAGGACGAAAAACAAAGCCAAAAACGACAAAACTGAGCACGGAATGGAAAAGTGTGAAAAGACGAAGCCAAATCAAAGTCAAAGTCAACCCCGACAAAGTCAAGTCAACTCCGAGAAGCTGAATCAGAAAAGAATATAACTTGAGGGACTGAAACTGCCAAATTCCAAAGTTATATTACAAGGATAAAAAGACAAGGGTTGAAATTGCAATTTATTTGAAATAAAACTTTAGGGGCCAAATCTGCCAAGCCCCTAAAGTCATATAACACAAGGACTGACTTTGCAAATGATATACACAACATGAGGGGTTAAACCTGTCAAGTTCTTAAAACTTACACACCACAAGGACCAAGTGTGTAGATAACCTTATAACCTTTAGGGACTAAACTTGTCACTACCCTAAACTTCTACCCTGTTACCCTTATAACACCATTTCCCGCCCATTTTAAACCCACCACCACTCACGAGCTTTCCCCCCACCTTTAACCTGCAACACCAATTACCCCATGGATAAAAACTTCACCCTCACCTCATTATCTCCCTCCAGCTTTATAATTGCCATGTTGGCAATCCTTCACCATTTTCAAGTAATTTCAATGGCTAGATTGACTCAAAAAGAAGCACAAGAAGATTAAATGGCTGAGATTACTTTTATCAAGTCCCTCACACAACAAAAACGCCTTGTGAAGCCCTCACAAAAGAAGCACAGGTGAGAAGACCAAGAAGAGAAGATGTCAGCTATAAATAGAGCCTTTTGTAAGCCTTTAAGGCATCTTAGCGAATCTTATCATAAACTTAGCTTAATTTTAGTTTAATTGTCATTTTTAAGCATTTACAGCTTATTGTACTTCTACTTTCAGCATTGTACCTTTTTAAGAATTAATCAAGTTTTTTGAGGTTTATTCCCATCTTTGAATTCTAAGTTTTAAGTCATTAATTTATGCTTAATGTTTTTTAAAAAGTTCTCAATTTAGCTTAATGATAAGCTGTTTATATTAGCAAACCTAAAAAGTTAAGTAGTAAAGTAAAAATCAAAAAAAAAAAATCTCCAAAAAAAAAATACCACAGCTTATATTTTGGAGAATGGTCAAAAATGGATGGACCAAGGGTTGAATGGATTCAGAGATAATTGGACTTAGGGGTGATAGGATTAGTTTTAGGTTCCTTTACTTTGGACTTTTGTAAGTTTTCATTTTTAATTTTCTGCATTTTTTACTTAATATTACTGTAGCATAGCTTATTTAAGCTTATTAGTGCTTATTTCCTGTTTGAATGTGCTTATTCATGCTTATTGAGGTTGTTTAGTGCTTAAATTCCAGTCTTGTAGTTTATGAATCATTTGTTTAAATTTTTCTTAAAAATTGTCAATTTTAGCTAAAACTGTCATTAGCTTTTTGGGCTTATTTAAGTGCTTAATCTCTATTGGAAATTGTTCATTTATGCTTAATATGTTGATATAATGATTTGCTTTTAAAAACCTTAGCTTTAATCTATTTAAAACAGCCTTAAATTAGTTTTTAAAATCTCAAAGGGGTGTTTGGGTTAACTGGAAATGTGGGTCAAAATGGGTAAAAACTAGCTTAGTACCATTGAGCCAGTTTTTAGTAATCAAAAATAGATATAAAGTTTAGTTTGTTTGATTTTTGTAGTATTTAAACTCATAATCATAGTTTGTATAACTGGTGCTCAAATCTGTGAGCTCATAAGCTTATTTAACTAAGTTGTGTGATTGAATGATTGTATGCAAGTTTTTATGCTAGTTTTGTGTTTGCTTGAGTGTCAAAACCAGTTGAAATCAAAGTCTAAAGCACCTGCAAGTTTTCTTTGTGTTTTTGCTACAAAACTGTCAATAAAAAGCTAAGTTAAAACTGTCAAACTTTAAGTTAAATTTTCAGATAGTAAACTAATGTGTTTAGCTTTTAGTTTTTGTGCACAAGCTCACTAGGAGCTTGTGTTTGTAGCTAATTTATACTTTTGAGCTTATTTGATGGGTTAATGAATAGCCTGCAATAAGCCCCTTGTCAAAAGCATAACACCACCCCTGGTGCTGAACAGCTACCTTGAAGCAACTTTTTCCACTTATTTTTCAAAATAAGCCCCTAGTGTTTTTGCAATTTTAGATAGCTTATAGGTCCTAATTTGTCTGTTTTTAGGTTTTAAAGCTTAGTTGGTAGGTTTAAGTGCTTATTTTTAAGCCCAAAGTTGGGCATTTGGACTGTTTGGAATTAGTAGTTTGCCCTGGTGCAAAACCCTTACTTTAAGCCATTCTTTCTCAGCTTATTTGTGTGATTAAGACTTAACTTTTTACCTTTTTAGATACCCAATAAGCTAGTTTTTAAGCCCCTAGAAGCTCAGCCCTTAAATTCTCCTCTAGGTTGCTTAATTTTAAGTGAAAAGTTGGCTGTTTGGCCATTTTGAATGCATTTTAAGCCAAAAAGGCTAATTGGCTTATTCTGGCTTATTTGGTTGATCTTATTTGCTGAATTTTGTCCTAAGTGCTTATTAGGTTAGTGGTTAGGTCTGTATTTGCTTATCTTTCATTTACTTGTGCTTATTTGCTTTAAAAAATCAAAAAGAAAAACTCATTTGTACACTTAGCTTAATTAAGCATTCTGTCAGCTTTTTGAGCTTTTTCCAGTTTATTCTTAGGTTTTTAAAATTAGTGTCAGTTAAATAAAATGCTTATTTTTGTCCATTCTTTAAGTCTGTAATTTTTTTTTTGAAAAATAAAATAAAAAGGGGAAGGCCAAAGTCCTGGGTGAGCAAGACTCGAACTCGGGCCCTCAAAGCCCTCAACCCTTTTAAACCCCACACCACTACCGCTGTGCTACAATAGCTCATCCGGTAGTGGTTTGTAAGGTTTAATATTTAAGGCCACTTTGGCCCATTAAGCTTATAAGCTGATTGGGCTTATTTCTTGGCTTATTTGATAAGCTGATTTCCCCAGCTTATTTTTCTTGGGACTGTCATACTTTAAGCTAGTTTGTGTAATTTTTTCAGATTTTTTTATAAACATTTATTATTTTTTATAATTTATTTTCTTTTAAAACTGTAAAAAATCATAAAAATTAAAATATTAATCAGAAAAATATAAACTTTTTTTTTAAAATTTTCTTTTTTTATCTAGTTTGTAGGAAAATTGTTTAAGTTTTCGTGGGGTCATTATTTCAAAAGCTCATTTTTTAAAGAACGGGATTCGTTCCCGTTCTTCTTTTCACTCGTTTTTGGTCTTAACGAACTTGTTTTTAGTCTAGTTTTTTTAAACTTCGTTTTTAGTCAAGTAGAATCTATTTTGAGTTTAAAAATTGTTCTAGGATTAAAATTGTATAATTTAGGTTTTTAGCCCTCGCGTTTTTACATTTACGTCTACGTTTTAGATTTAAATCATCATAGCTTTCGTTTTTAGGTTTTATTTAATTGTTTTTAAACTTTTAACTTGTAGAAATAGAAAACCAATCATAACTTTGTCATATTCAAACATTAATCATCAATCTGTCATTTTATTTTCAATTGCACACCTCGTTGGGACATAACGACCCGGGAAATCAAACTTTGCGGAAACATATATATTTTAATTTGAGAATTCTTAACCAATCCTTGGCTAAAGGTAATTGGTTGATTATTTTCCTATATTATTATATATATATATATACTATTAACGAATCAATTTTTGGCGCCGCTGCCGGGGAGGCTGTGAAACGAATTATCGTTACGTTTGACAAATTGTGTTTGAATTTGTGAATATCTCTTTTATTTTTATAAAAATACAAAAATATTTTTCATTTTCTTTTTAGTATATTTATAAAACAAGAAAAACCAAAAATATAAAAACATTGTCCTTAAAAAGAAATAAAATCCACAAGTTGGTAAAAATACCAAAATATAATATTCTCAATTGAGGTATTATCATAATAAATTCCGGTGAACTTGTTGGTTCCCAAATCGAACAAAAGATTTAAAAACTTGCCATTTGTGTCGCTTACGACGTACGGCTCACCTCGATTTGATTAACAAACTAAAAAGTGGGTATAAGGAGGGTTGTTCCGAGGAACTACGACCCGAAAGGATAAATAAGCTTCGCGCTATTCCTACTCCTCCGCTCACCTGTGCGTTTATCTTTTTGAGAGCTACCGTGAAGTAAGTAGATTATTTGGTTGAAGTTGTCCTACCTCATTGTCCGTTAAAATACATTGTGAATAAATCATTGAAAAAACAAAAAAAAAAATTAGTGTAAATTTTCTTTTTATATTTCTATTTTGTGCATGCGCACTCGTTCTCAAGCCCGTAAACGTCGACAACAACAAGTCCGACAAACTTCTGTTGAATCACCAAATCTTGAGAAACCAAATAACAATCAAGAAACTTTCAATCATCCCATAGTTACGATGGCCGATAATCGTACTATGGCGCAATTACTCGAAGCACCCACCGAGGGTTACGAGGATGCGATCGTTGTTCCCGAAATTACCGCGAACAACTTTGAGATCAAGCATGGTCTACTTAATCTTGTTCAAAACAAGCAATTTTTTGGACATGATAAAGAAGACCCACATGCTCACATCCGATATTTCAACAAGATCACTTCTACGATGAAGTTCCCAAACGTCCCGAGTACGTCGGTTAAGCTTATGCTTTTCCCATTTTCCCTCGAGGGAGCAGCCCGGATTTGGCTTGAAAAAGAGCCCCCTCGATCGATTCTTACATGGGATGATCTTGTTTCGAAATTCATTAACAAATTCTTCCCTCCCTCTAAAACAACAAATCTTCGAAATGAAATCACGAGATTTCAACAAAAATTTGATGAAACGTTTTACGAGGCATGGGACCGATTCAATGATCTTCTTAGGGGATGCCCGCATCATGGGTTTTCAGAATTGCATCAACTCGATACATTCTATAATGCCCTAAATTCGAATGATCAAGATTCATTGAACTCCGCTGCGGGTGGTAACTTTTTGGATAAAATGCCTCGAGAATGCCTAAAAATCATCGAGAGCAAATCCAAAGTTCGTCAATCACGAAGCAAGGCAGTCGTTGCCAAAGTGAGTACGAGCTCTTCTACCCCAGCAGTTTTACCCGATGTTGCTGAACTTAAAGATATGGTTAGAGCGTAATTGATCTCGAGTGATAAGAAAAACCAAACCCCAGCTCCCGTAAAAGCGGTCGAGCAAAGTTGTGTAACTTGTGGGGGTGGTCATTCTTACCAAAATTGTCCAGCCACCGATGGCAACATTTATCGTGACAATATCCAAGAGTATGTGTCACAAGCCGCTGCGGCAAATTTCAACCAAGGAAATACCGGTTACCGACCTCAGATGGTTGCAAATCAAATTCGACCTCCCGGTTTTCCTCCCGTTCAAAGCCATCAAGGAAATAATCAAAACAATTTCAATCGGGGAAACAATTACAATCAAAACCGAGGGAATATATTCAACCAACGCCAAATTTACCGACCCCAGGTTAATCAACCACCAGCTTACCAAGCTCCTATTCCTCAGACACATGGTGTGTCCAAAACTGATTTTGACAACTACATCAAGGCTAATGATGCAGTTCTGAGGAATATGCAAAACCAAGGCCAAACCTTGCAAAACCAAATGGCCAATTTAACGGACATGCTTTCCAAGTTCGTGACTTCTAATACCGCCTCTACTTCAGGTTCGGGAACTCTCCCGGGTAACACCGTTACTAACCCGAAGGAAGATTTGAAAGGTATCACCACCCGAAGTGGTGTTGCTTATCAAGGACCCACGATTCCTTCCACTTCATCTTCTTCTCCGAAAGTAATGAATCGTGATACCGAGGTTACAAAGGACACGATGCTTCCTACTAATAACGGAAGCACCGAAGACGTCCAACCTCCGGTAGTTCAAGTCCAATCTCGTAATCCAATTTCCGAGCCCGTTGTTGCTCCCGTTAGTGCTCCGATGCCTAACCAACGAACATCAATTCCATTTCCTTCAAGAAGAAATGATGAAAGGCGCCGAGAAAAAGCTAACGACCAAATTGAGAAATTCTACGAAATCTTTAGAGATTTGAGTTTCGAAATTAGCTTTACGGATGCCTTGACTCTTATGCCGAAATTTGCCTCGACTCTAAAAACTTTAATCGGAAACAAAGAAAAGTTGAGTGAAATGGCTAAATTGAACGAGAATTGCTCGGCGGTCATCCTAAACAAGTTACCAAGAAAACTTGGAGACCCCGGCCGATTTCTTATTCCATGTGAATTTTCTGGGATTGACACATGCAACGCCTTGGCCGATCTTGGCGCGAGCATTAATCTTATGCCATATTCCGTGTGGAATGATCTCTCTCTTCCCGAATTAACCCCAACTTGCATGACGCTAGAGTTAGCGGACCGTTCAATCACTAAACCGATCGGTATCGCCAAAGACGTCCGTGTGATGGTGGGAAAATTCCAATTTCCAGCCAATTTCGTGGTCGTAGATTTTGAACCAGACCCCCGAGTACCTCTAATTCTCGGGAGGAGTTTCTTAAAGACCAGTCGTGCATTGATAGATGTTTACGAAGGTGAAATAACCCTTCGTGTTGGCAAAGAGGCCATCACATTTAATCTGGACCAAACTTAGTGATACACTGCTAACTACAATCATATGACGGCGAACTGTAATCGACTTCATTGACAATTACAATGTGAAGAATACCGCAAGAAGTTTAAGGTGTTTTCTGATCAGTGCATACGGTAATCTTCTCCGTATTACGACCCAATTGCTTCAAATTCTCACCAAACACTAACTCCTTTCGGGGGATAGTGATTTTCTCTTCTCGAACAAGCCATTCTTTTTATAGCTTATCGATGACGAGCCAATTTCCATGGGAAATATGAGCTACTTACTATGATCCGGAGGGTGACATTCTTATTCTTGAAGCACTTCTCAATAGTGAATCGTTACCTCCTCCTCCGAATCATAAAGATTATTCGCCCAGAATCAGGAAAGAACTTAAAGTTATTGAAGCTAAAACCGTTAAATCATCAATTGATGAGCCTCCCGAGGTTGAACTTAAGGACTTGCCACCTCATTTAGAATACGCATTTTTGGAAGGCGACGACAAGTTGCCCGTCATAATTGCGAAAGACTTGAAGGATGAGGAAAAGGCAGCTCTTATCAAGGTTCTAAAGTCCCACAAGCGAGCCATCGCTTGGAAACTCTCCGATATCAAGGGTGTTGATCCAGAGTTTTGTACTCACAAAATCCTTATGGAAGAGGACTACGAACCAACAGTTCAGAGTCAAAGACGGGTAAACCCAAAGATCCACGACGTCATCAAAAAAGAGGTTGAAAAACTTCTTGACGCCGGACTAATTTATCCGATCTCTGACAGTCCATGGGTAAGCCCGGTGCACTGTGTACCAAAGAAAGGTGGCATAACCGTCGTCAAGAATGATGATAATGATTTGATACCGACTCGATTGGTCACGGGGTAGAGAGTGTGCATTGACTATAGAAAGTTGAAGTGAAAGCCACCGAAAAGACCACTTCCCATTGCCCCTTCGATGGATCAAATTGCTCAGAAAGACTCCGAGAAACCAATAATTTGTTGTCCGTCGATGGCTTCTCGGGATATTTTCAGATTCCCATTGACCCGAAGGACCAAGAAAAGACAACATTCACTTGCCCATACGGAACATTTGCCTATCGCCGCATGCCTTTTGGGCTATGCAATGCACCTGGCACGTTTCAACGATGTATGATGGCAATCTTCCATGACATGATCGAAAAGACAATGGAAGTGTTCATGGATGACTTCTTGGTCTTCAGGGGAATCTTTGCTCTACAATCCTAATCCCATTTGGAAAAGATGTTAAAACGGTGTGAAGACACCAATTTGTCCCTAAATTAGGAGAAAAGCCATTTTATGGTGAAGGAAGGCATGTTCTTGACACATAAACTCTTCGTCAGGATTGAGGTCGATCGTGCTAAAGTTGAAGTTATAGCCAAGCTCCCTCATCCGACTACTGTCAAAGGTGTCCGTAGTTTTCTTGGGCATGCCAGTTTTTATCGACGTTTCATACAAGACTTTTAAAAAATTGCCCGTCCAATGACCCACTTGCTTAAAAGAGACTCCAATTTTCTTCTCAAAAGAGTGTATCGAATCCTTTAATACACTTAAAAGAAAATTGACTGAGGCTCCAATTTTGATTGCTCCCGACTGGGACTTGCCCTTCGAACTCATGTGTATTGCAAGCGACTTTTCAATTGGGGCAGTCCTAGGGCAACGAAAGAACACGCATATCCAACCAAAATCACAATGCCACAAGACAATGACCGAAGCTCAAGCACACTACACTACGACCGAAAAAGAATTACTTGCCGTAGTGTACGCTTTTGAGAAGTTCCGGTCATATCTCGTTTTGTCCAAGAGCATAGTTTATACCGACCATTCTGCTATAAAGTATCTCTTTGCTAAAAAGGATGCTAAGGCAAGATTAATGCGGTGGATCCTTTTGCTCCAAGAATATCAATGTTTGAGATCGAGAAAAAAAAGGAGCGAAAATCTAGCCGACCTATCATCTCTCCAGACTTGAGAACCCTCACCAAGATGAGTTCGAGAACAAAGAAATCACGGAAACATTTCCTCTCGAAACTCTCGGATCGGTTGCTCTTCGTGATGATAATGCCCCATGGTTTGCAGATTTCGCAAACTACCATGCGGGGAACTTCATTGTCAAGGGAATGTCGTCCCAACAGAAAAACAAATTTTTCAAGGATGTCAAACATTACTTCTGGGACGACCCCTTTCTATTCAAGATCTGTGCTGACCAAGTAATTAGGCGTTGTGTTTCGGGGCAAGAAGCTTTTGCCATCTCAAAGCTTGCCACAGTTGGACCCACCGGGGGACACTACGTGCACAATTACACCGCTAAAAGATTTTTCGATTCAGGATTTTATATTGGCCCACAAATACAAGGATGCCCATGGACTTTGTCACCCATGTACATTTTCAACGTCAAGGTAAAATTTCCGCAACGAGGAGATAGATGCCACAAAACTCTATCCCATTTTGCGGAAATCTTTGACATTTGGGGCATTGATTTTAATGGGGCCCTTCCCATCTTCAGAGGAACAAATATATACTCGTGCAGTCGATGTACTTACAAACATGGGTTGAAGCGAAAGCGCTCACCCCAATATCCCGTTGTTTCAAATTTCTCAAATCCCTCTCTTCGCCAATTCGGTGCCCCTCGTAGCAATCATAAGTGATCGCGGAACCTATTGTTTGCAATGACCAGTTTACAAAGTGTCATGCTTACAATACAGAAGTCACTTCATCGTCTCTCCCACCGCGTATCACCCATAACAAAAGTGGGCAATTGAGGTATCCAATCGTGGCTTGAAAAGAATACTGAAAGGACCGTGGGTAGAAAAATCGTGCCTCTTGTCGGACAAACTGGATGACGCTCTCTGGGGCCTCCGTACAGTTACAAAAACACCCAATCGGTGCACCTCTGTACAAGCATGTATTATGGAAAGGCACTCTTCTGCCGGTCGAATTGGAGACAAAGCTTACTGGGGCCCTTAAACATACAAACGTTGATATCTAAAAACAGCGGGTGAACACAGAAAAATCCAACCAAGATCTAATGAACTTCGTGATCATGCCTATGAAAATTCTTTGATTTACAAAGAGAAAACCAAGAGGATCCACGATGCCAAGATCAAAAACCGCGTTTTCAACGTTGGTGATCAAGTTCTCCTCTTTAACTCTCGATTAAAGATTTTCTCTGGCAAGTTGAAATCCCGTTGGTCTGGACCATTCACCGTAACCCAAGTCTTTCCGTATGGCACCATCGAGTTATCCCAAAACTCCGGGCCAAACTTCAAAGTGAATGGTCATCGTTTGAAACACTATTTTGGAGGGGATATACCAACCGAGGTTGTCCCGGATCTCCAAACCTTCCCCAAGGACCAATAAATTCGGGGATCGGGTCAAGCATAGCGACCTTAAACAAGCGCTTCGTGGGAGGCACCCCATGCTTATCAGTAGTAGTATTATGTAGTAATGAATAAGTGTTTTCTGTGAGGAGGCTTACCTGCCTTCCATTACCTGTGTTATGTCCGTGTTTTTGTTGTTTTGTGTTTTTATGTCCAGGATTTCCCGATTGGAAGACCTCGATCCACAAGAGTTTCACATCCTCAGCTTCATTTTGGGAATCCAATATCCAAATCTAATCGACTAACGTTTTATCTTTTGGCACACTTAATAAACGGCCTTAGATTTACGTAGGTACCCCTTTCAAAACATCGAGGATGATGTTTAGTTCTAGTATGGGGGGGGGGGGATCTTCGATTTGATTTTTGCCTGCAGCCGTTGTTGTCACGTAATCCCGTTTTTACCACCAAAATTTTTGCAAAAATACCAAAAAAATGAAAAAATTTAAAAATTTTCAAAAATAAAATAAGTGTTTTGTCACAGTTTTGACTTTCCCAATGGGTAGAATAAGAATAAATTTTGACTCGATCGGGCGTGTTGAGCCCTAGCTTTGTTCCTTAACCATTTAATAAACGAAAGTTTATTAGGCTAAGCATTCGCGGATCCTTTTATTAGGGATTTTAAATTTGCGAAGAACGGAAAATGATAGTGTTATTTACAAGTAGGATGCTAAACAAGGATTATTTGGAAATCTTAAAAGCTTATAAGTGTAACTTGTCGCTTTTTCTCCCAGAAGCTCTTAACCTGACTAATAAACGTGCTTAATTTTGCCTTAACTTTAAACCGACATTTTCTAAAAGAAGCTCTTTCGGAAACGGAAATATTCATCTTAGTTCAGCTTTATACTTGAGTTTCTAAAACGAAATTTTCTCTATTACGGAAAATATGTTGCAAAATGAATTTTTTTTTTGAAAAAAACGATGAAAAAAAATGAAAAAAATAAATAATATAAACTGTGGGCTGATAAAGGTTTACCGCATCTTGCCGGCTTACAACCGATGTAGCAGTCTTCAAAACAAGGCCCATAGTGAGATAATAAATGCCAAAGTGCATTCGTAAGTGTTATCAATAAGAAACCGTCGTCAGACTAAGTCACTACATCTTGTCGGAGGCGTGGCCGATGTTGTAGTCATGTAAATGATGACGGTAGTATAGTATATAGCAATAAATGAAAATTTAATGGTTAAGATTTCTTTTTCTAAACTCAAGTATAATTTTGAACTAAGAATAACTTGCTTTAAGACTTCAAAAGTTGTTGGTTGCCTTCGGTAGATTATTTCGATTAAGTATTCTCCGTGGGGTGTCAAAAACCTGGGCACTTAGCTGATGAGGCTAGGATGTTCCGAGAAGAAAGGTCGCTACATGGAATAGTCTCACCAATAAAATCATTAAATTTTTGATGTTTGCTTGCTTTGAGTAGTGTTGTTTATTTAGCGGTAAATCTAAGAAATTCGGCCTAAAAGGGTGGAGTATCCCGCTATTACATTGCGAACATTCTCCTGTGGGGTCTCAACCTGATAACCTAAGTCGAACTCGGCTGGGATCTATCGAGAATATGCTGGTTGGTGGGTGATCTAGTCTTTTCCCCAGATTTCTTCAGAAATATCGTTATGCACATAAACTATACTACTTTCTAAAATTGTCGATCTAAATTTAACTTAAAATTAAGCACAATCACTCTAATTGAATAATTGTTGGGAGCAAAAAGTTGACAAGTCATAGTTATAAGTAGTGTTAGCATCTTTACTTGTACTTAACAATGATTTTGTTTTTACGTTTAGCTTGGGACTAGTGAAAAATTAGGGACGATGAATTTATCCGTCAGGACATCCGTAGATTATTCTATGGGCGCTTCTCATTCTATGATTCCAGTGTTGATAAAATAAAGGAAGTCAAACATGGTAGCTAAGAAAAGAAAAAGGAAAATACAAAAATATTAGGGATAGTTAGTGTACATATAAAAAATGGTGAAAATGGGACTTGTCGAAGCTATTGATTCTGTAGTTTCCCTTGACGAACACTTAGCTACTTTTCGAGGTTATTAGTGGAGGGAGATTAAGATTCTTGGTTTTCTTAAGTGTTTACTTCATAACATTGCGCGAGGACACGGCAATACCTTAGTATGGGGGATTTAATATGTGCTTAATTACACATATTTTATACCTAATAAAACAAGCCTAAATGACCAAAAACAAACAAAAACTGCCAAATATATGTTTGTTTTGCATTTGTGTTGTGCAGGAAACGGATATTCAAAAAAGGACGAAAAACAAAGCCCAAACGGACAAAAACGAGCACGGAAACAAAAAGAGCTGAAAAGTCAAAAGTTGGGCTCAAAAAGTCAACAAAAAGTCAACCCCGACAAAGTCAAAGTCAACCAAAATAAGAAAATGCAAACTAGAGGGACCAAAATTGTCATATCCCAAAGTTATGGAAGGGGGATAAAACTACAAGGGTTAAATTTGCAATTCAAGGAAAGTGTAACTTGAGGGGGCTTTCCTGCCAAACCCTTAAAGTTGCAATACACAAGGACCACCCATGTAATTACCCTATACAAGTTGAGGGGGAATTTCTGCCAAACCCTCATACTTGTACCACACAAGGACGAATTTTGCAATACACATATATAACTTGAGGGGCCAATCATGTGAAAACCAAAACCCTAACCCTAAAACATTTACAACTTTTACCCTTTACCCCCAAATCCCTTTTCACCCGTCATCCCTAACCCACTTAACCCAGCTTAAACCAAATTTCCCGCCACTTGATTATCTTCCCCAAACAACACCCGTTTTATTCCCCCACCTTGAAAAACCCCTAGATAAACATCACCCCCCCTCCTCTACTACCTACCCCAATCACATGTTTTATTGCCACCTTGGCAATCCATGGCTTATTTTGGGCAAAATCAATGGACAAGATTATTGGAATGAGGCAGCAAGATAAATGGAGGGATGAGATTGGTTTTTGGTTTGCTCTCACCAAACAAACACAATGCAAAGAAGCTTGGCAGCTATAAAAGAAAAGAAGCACACATTGAAGAGGGGAACTAGTTTTAGTTTTAGTTTTTAGTTTTCTTTTTAAGTTTTAATTTATGTTTTCTTTTTAAAGCTTATTGTATTTTCATATTTATAACTTTGTTTCAAACAATGTAATCCTGTTTCAGTTTTAATAAAAGTGCAAATTTCTAAAAATTATGTTAAAAGTTTATGAGCTATCTGAGTTTTGAGCATATGAGCTACACGGATGACAAGCTAGCAAATGAAGAGCTTGTGGGTGTAATCTTAGCTTATTGACATTAAGCTGAGATAACTAGAGCTTTAGGGTCACTCATTATAGCTAAGGATAAGGTACTCCTTCATTTTAACTTTTAGCTTAATTTCACTATTACATAGCTTATCAGCTGCTTATGTCTGCTTAAAAGTGCTTAGTCTAATTTGGTTAAGAGTTAATGTGCCATTGGGGATCAAGAATTCTGGTTTTGAGCATTTTGAAGGATAAGCTGGGAAAGGGAAGAGCTTATGGGTTGGTGACAAGTTTGTTTCCAACAAACTTGAGCTTACTACAAGCTCTATGTGCATTTCTGTTCCTGCTTAGCTAAAAAGAAGCCTTTTTAAGACTTAAAGGGGTGTTTGGGACAAGGGTTAAAATGGGTCAAATGGGGTTATGGCATGGGTTGGTCAATCAAGTCAGTTTGTAGTAGCTTAATTTAGGTCTATCAAGCAGTTTAAATTAGTTTTTATAAGAAAAATCCAAAAAACCAAGTCCATATTAGTGATGCTTTGAATCTGTTGGTATTTAGCTTTTTAGATTAGCTTATTTTTGATTGGTAGTTTAAAATAGCTTTTAGACCTTGTTTGTAAGTCATTTTTAAGTGTTATTATGCATTAGGTAAGTGTAGGCATAATGTGCATTTGTGTTTTGAGTTTTAACCAAAAATTTGTCAAGTTAACTTAATTGTGTAAACTGTCACTTTTTAAGCTCAATTTTAGATAAGCCAAAGGAATTCTCAGGTTCTAATTTTTCTTGCTCAAGCTCATTTTGAGCCACTTTCAGTCTGTTTCAAGTTGGCAATTGGTTTTGAGCTTATTTTGAAGCTTATTTGGTGGCTGCAAAAAGCCTCTTGGCTGTTTTGCAAAAATTTCTCCCCTGGTGCAAAACAGCCACTTGGCATCATTTTGTCTTGGCTTATTTAAGCTGGAAAGCTTAAGCTTTCTACATTTTTAGAAAGCCTATAAGCTCTTTAATAAGCCCCCAAAAGCCCAAACCTTAAGACACCTTCTAGGTGGCTTATTTTTAAGCCAAAAGTAGGCTTTTGGCTGTTTTTCAAACAGTTTTAAGCTCAAAAGCTCAATTAGCTTATTTGAGCTTGTGACTTATTTCATTTGCTTATTTCTTGTTGCATTAGGTAATTTAAGTTACGTTTTATAGCTTTTTAGGATTTACAGCTTAATTTGAGCTCATTTGAGCTTATTTTCAAATCTGTCAAAAGCCACATTTCTCCCCTGGTGCTGAGCTTAGTAATAAGCCAAATTCTGGCTTATTAGGTTCTTTTCAATTGTTGATTTTTGTTCTTATTTGCTTATTGGTTATGCTTAAGCATCTGTCATTGCTTATTTTGCCATCTTATTAGCTTAATTGGTCTAAAAAATCCAAAAGAAAAGAGTCCCTTTGTGCCCCTTATTTAAGTCATTCTATCTGTCATAGCCATTTTTAGATAGCTTTTTCATAGCTTATTTTTCCTTCAAAATAATTTTAGTTTGCTTTTTCTTATAATGTTTTATGTCCTCTTTTCCCTTTTTTAGCTTATAAGCCCATAAGGTTCTTTCTAAAGGCTTATTAATAAGCCCAAAGTAGTCACCTTGTCTGTTTTGCATACCCATATTCTGTCAATAAGTGATTAAGCTTTTCTAAGCTTATTGCTCTTTCAAATTTGCTTATTTAGGGCCTGCATTTGCTTATTGTAACTAGTAGAGTTTAAGTTGTTAGCTAGTTAGCCTTTTATAGCTTTTTAAATCCAAAAAAAAGAAAAAAATATAAGCCATTAAGCTTGTTTAAGCATTCTGCCAACTGTTTGGGCTTATTCTGGCTTATTCTTAGGTTTTCAAAAATAGTCTCAGTTAGGAAAATTGCTTATTTATAAGTACTTTTTAAGTTTGTAAAAAAATTTGAAAAAAAAAAAAATAAAAAGGGAAGCTTGGAAGTCAGGGGTGAGCTAGGGCTCGAACCCCCGACCTCAACAAACCTCAACCTCTTAACACAACACTCACAACCAACTGCGCCCTTGGGTCTTTTCCGTTAGACCTTGGGTGCAGTTGGTATTTAACCCTTTTTTGGCCCATAAGCCTTATAAGCTGAATTAGCTTATTTCGCAGCTTATTTGATAAGCTGTGAAGTCTTTCTTATTTTTCCTAGGACTGTTATCCCTTAAGCTATTTTGTGTAAATTTTTCAGAATTTTTTATAATCATTTAGTATTTTTTATAATTTATTTTCATTAAAAGTTTAAAAAATTCATAAAAAATAAAATAATTATCAGAAAAATATAAACTTTTTTTTAAAATTTTCTTTTTTCATATAGTTTCTAGGAAAAATATTAGTTTTTGTGTAGGGTCATTTTTCCAAAGTTTCATTTTTTAAAGAACGGGATTCGTTCCCGTTCTTGCTTTGACTCGTTTTTGGTCTTAACGAACTCCGTTTTCGATCTAGTTTTTTTAAACTTCGTTTTTAGTCACTTAGAACCCATTTTAAGTGAAAAATTCATTCTAGGGTTTAAATTGTGTAATTTAGGTTTTTGACCCTCGTTTTTCGTGCCCGTTTTAGGTTTTAAGTTATATAGCTTTCGTTTTTAGGTTTTATTTAATCGTTTTTGCATTTTAATTATAAAAATCAAATCCAAACCCTTTTCTATTCAAGCATTAATCGTCAATCCGTCATTCGATTTTCCATTCAAGCCTCGTTGGGACTTAACGACCCGGGAATCATACTTCCGGACATATATATATTTTAATGTGTGAACATTTGACCAATCCTTGGCTAAAGGTAATTGGTTGAGTGTTTGCTATTGTGTTATGATATATATATATTATTGACGAATCAATGTTGATTGTACCGACGCCCATATAATCAAGGATGAAAATTTATGTTGCAAAGGTATGAGGGGAGTATTCAGAGTTTGAACATAATAGAATCGATGGAATTGACAAATAATGTCGAGTTTTGATATCATCAGATAACAAGATGTAACGGAATCATCACTTTATTATTTCATGGATAACTTTACATATGAAACTCTAAAAAGAGTTGATACTTATGCTATGTATCTCGTAGTAGAATTCTAGATAAAAGTAACAAACAACAAGGATTATAGCTTGATGATTGGGGTTTTCAGATTGAAGAAGATTCTGATGAAACTTGAATATCCTCGAGAGTTGTTTCTAGGGTAGGAATTCTAAAGTGAACAAAAGCAAGTTCATCTCTAAGTATGCTTTCATGTGGCCCAATTATTTGCTTTTGAGCGCTGATTTGCATAATGTTCTTTCTTTCCACAGGCATTACAAATTACGGATACTATTTGTAGATCGTTTCTAGTGGTTGGTCTTTTGTTTTTGAAGTACTTGGTCTAGTGGCCTATCTTGTTGCAAACCTGACACTTGACACTGCAAGGTCCCGTGTGATGTAGTCTACATCCTTTACACAAGGGAAAGTTTCCAGTATACCCATTGCTAGCAGCATAAGTCTTGAAGGCTTCTTGTCTTTTATGTTGTTGTTGTGGTAATCATTGTTATGGTTGTTATTGTTGCGGTTATCTTAGTAGTTGTTGTGATTGTGATTGTTGGAGTGGTTATTATTGTTGTGTTCATTGGGATAGTTGTTGTTATTGGCGTTTCTTTTATCTTCAAACCTTCGTTTGTGATTATTGGTTTCTTGCACAGAATCACGCTTTATTATCTGATCCATTAATCTCTGGGCTATGTTGATGGCTTCCTCCAAAGTTTGAGGCTTCGAGGCAGTAACATTTCCTTCAATACTTCTGGGTAATCCACTAATGAAGACTTCCAATAGTTTCTCGGCGTTTGGTACCATGTTTGGGCATAAGACGGCTAATTCTTGAAATCTCCTGATGTAAGTCTTAAGATCATTTCCTTTCACAACCAAGTTGTAAAATTCGTCTTCCATCTTCTTGACTTCAGTTCGAGGGCAATACTTGTTGGTTAAGAGTCTTTTCAATTCGGTCCAAGTGATCCTATTAGCTTGTTCTATTCCGATGGGTTGGGCGTATGAATTCCACCAGGACAGGGCATCATCGGTTAAAGTACCGGTAGCAAATGTCACTCTGTCTTCCTCGGCACACTTGCTACGAGAAAACACCGATTCAGTACGTTCAAACCAGCGGATGAGGTCAACTGCTCCTTCCGTACCATTGAAGTAGAAAGGTTGACAGCTAATGAACTCTTTATAGTTTCCCGTTTTTGCTACAGGAGTTCCAGTAGGTCTGGTGTTCCTATTGGGATTACTAGCACTTGCCATTGATGCAGCTTGTGCTTTCAGAGATGAGGAAATGACATCATTAATTAGTTGCTGGATGGCAGCTAAAGTTATGGCTGGTGTTTCAGATGTTGACGTCCTTTTGGAGGCATTCTATCAACAGAGGATAACACATAGTAAGAATGATATCATAAGTTTTGATAAGTAATAAAAGAGAATGTGATGCTTAAAATACTTAAAGGGAAATGCTTATTTTTAAATTTTTAAGCACTTAGAGGTTATGATAAAGACGGAGATAATGATGCAAATGGTGGAAATGATGATGAAAGAGAGATAAGTTAGAAACAATAAGGTATGAAACGAGATGAACAATTAGGTACGAAACTGGATTGCCTTTATAAATAACTTGCCTTTTTACTGTACATAGTCAAGATTTGACAAGCGTTTTAATTTATACCACGCATCCCGTGGCTAGGATAAAGCTATAACTAGTCTAAGAGTTTGTTTGTAGGTCTTTAGATCATTCTATTAACACAAGAATACACAAGATTAGACTTTAAATTGACTTGTATTAAAGAAAAACAAAGAACAATGGTGTGGCAACAAAACACACAAAAAATGAATACCTGTTTGCCCCAACTGCGTCATTTGAAGTTTGATAATTCTTAGGACGGGGAAAAAAAAAAATTTTCTTGAGTTTGATCTTTAGTTCGTCACTATTTCTTCGTATGATCATTCTATCAATACGTCCTTCTTCCATTTTCTCAATACGGCAAAAAGAGAGTTCTTCTAAGTAATTTAAAATATCTTCGACTTGTTTCTCATGATGTTTCAGATATATCTTAATTGAACATTTCCATTTCACATATCGAGGTGGGGTAGCGAGGTATAAACTGAGGAGATTGAGGATATCAAATTCAATTTTGATTCCGAATGAATTAGATTAACGTAGTTGAGGAAGAAGATGGGAATTGATTTCGCTTCTTAGGTGGTAATAAGTCTTCATGAATAAAGAAAAATCGCGATTAAATAGTAATGATGGTGGAATAACCGGATATGGAGTCAAAATAGCTGGTGAGTAATAGGATCTAGTATGAAACATGTAATTCCTTAGCATAAAAATGCATGTCGTCCTACAAACAAGGAAATATTGTAGAAAGATGAGAATACTGGTGGGATCATATTATCTTTAGAGTTTTTCGAAGATGATATGATCGAAAAAACAATGGAAGTCTTCATGGATGACTTTTTGGTCTTTGGGAATTCATTCAGAAATTGCCTCTCTCGTGTGGACAAGATGCTCAAATGGTGTGAAGACACCAATCTTTGTCTAAATTGGGAAAAACATCATTTTATGGTTAAGGAAGGTATTGACCTTGGCCATAAGATTTCCAAAAATGGGATTGAGGTCAATAAAGCCAAAGTAGATGTGATTGCTAAGTTACCTCATCCCACTACCGTCAAGGGTGTTCGGAGTTTTCTCAGCCATGCCAGTTTCTACCGACGGTTCATTTAACACCCTCATTTTTACAATATAGCAGCGGAAGCTAATCTGGGGTATTACTTCATGGATACAACAATCATAATCATAGAAAATGACCTAAAAGAGACGTTTATTCAAAAGATATGTTATCATTCATTTCAAATCAGAGTTTTACAAAGGCAGGTCCCAAAATCTAGAAACATAAAATGTGAATGATAACAAGTTTTAGCCATCTTCATGTCCATGCCACTCCATGCTATAAGTTGCTCAATTACCTAAGATAAACATGCATAAAAAGGGTCAACACAAAGGTTGAGTGAAATTCATAGGTTTGAAATGTAATAGTTGAATACAAGTTATAGTGGAAATACTGGTATTGCAGGGACAATCATCATGGGGAACATTATTTATTGCATCTAAGCTCATGACATCAATACATTAACAGGGAAATCACCGTAGTGATATTGGTTAGGGACAGATGTCCCCGTGGAAAAGGTAACTTGCCAAGGTTACCTATTAGGACAAATATAGTGCGTTTGGCTACCCCAAGCATGGGTATACAAACGGGAGCCGTCACCCCCAATAGATCTATTCACAATATTCGCGTTCACTCGCAATGCAAGTAATTAATGATTCATGATATGTAAATAATGGCACTGGAAGCTACTTAGGCAATAATATATCTGGATAGCATACATTTAGAAAACACTTGCATTCATGGTTTATATCAGGTATCACAGGTTTATAAAGTATTCAAAAGATTGAAATATGGGGTTATGAATTCATTAAGCCTTTGAAAAGTAATCACATTGTTATAAGATAAACGAGTATGTAAAAGAGTTTGTAACAAGCATGTATCCCCCTCGCGGGTTTATAAAACATTCAAAAGATTGAAAAGCGAGGCTATGAACTCACCTGATAGGTAGATGTAATAAATATTCTGAAATGAAAGCTCACGACCTTATCACAATCTTAACAGGGAAGGTTGATATAGCAAATGATAGTAAACAGCCACGTCACGCAACCTGAGTAAATATGTTGAGTCTTAGGAAGATTGTACTCTAGAACTTTAGTTTTAAGAGTTATGAGTTTGATTGAAGAGTTTGGAATTATTGTATCACTGTTCGGGCCATCATAATTCAGAAGTCATTCAGTAAACGTTTGAGGAGCTAGGGCACTTTAAATCGTAAACCCAACAACTCAGTCAGAACGTAATACCAAGATGAAACTCCTTAATATGAAGCTCCCTAGTATTGTGATATGATATAATCGGTTTTAAGCGTTTTAATCAATATCTGGAAATGTTAAGCACGAGAAGCGTTAATTAAAGTTATGTCTTGTAAGGTTTTAAACATGATTTTATACTTTTTCAAAATGTTACATTTTAGACCCTGGGGTTTGAAAAGTTGCAGAATAGTCCTTGGAGTTTGCATTTTTACGACTTTGGTCCTTCAACTTTTAAAGATATACCAAGTAAACCTTGGACTTTGAAAAGTGACATAATAGACCCCTATAGTTATAACTTTGATAAAATGACATATTCAGCCCTTCTAGTTATTAATTTCAGAAAGTTACGATATATACCCCTTGCATGGATTATAATTACAAAACATGTCCAAATTGCCATGCAAGCTTATTTTAACATTTCAATAGACATTTATAAGTTATAATAAACTAAAATATGAAGTTTTAACGCAACACAAGTTTAAAATAACGATTCGTTAAGCTAGGAAGCAAAACGGGTCAAATTAGGGTTTCAAAACGTAAACGCGTAGGTTTTAAGTTCAAATTCCTTCATTAATCAATAAAGTGGTTATTTTAACATTATTTAAGAATGCTAGGATAGATTATAACAATATTTAACCATTATAACATTTAGTTTTAAGAAAAACACGAAATTAGGGTTTCGGGTGTACGGTTTTGGATCAAAATGGAAAATGAGCATGAATTGGGTTATGAAACTTTAACAAGAGTATATTTAGGATCATATGAACATTATAAGGGTGTAGTAGCAGAATTAGAACATTCAAAACCTGGGTTTGAGCTTCAATGATCAAAAATGGTGGAAATGGGTCGTTTCGGGTAGTATTTCCACTCGTACGCCTTGTATCTTTACTCTGAGGCTTCAATTCTTCAGGGCTTCGCTTCTTGAACTTCTTTAATGATCCTAGGATCATAAGGGAGCAAAGGATTGCTGCCTATAAGGGTTATAGAGGAGGAGGTGTGGTACAAGTTGAAATGAACACATAAGGCTCCTATTTATACCCATTTGAGACCAAGGAGAGTAAGCAAAGCTTAAGATCTGTTCTTGACATGTGTTGTAGCTATTAGGTAATGTGGGAGGTCTAGATAATGAGTTATACAAGCTAGTATGCAAGGTGGAAGAAGATGAAGGCCATATAGGGGTGTTTGGTGTCCGCGGCTGATTGGAGCAAAAAGAAGGTCATGTGCCTTTAATTTCGACCAAGAGAAGGTTCTTGCAGGTGGGTGAGCTGCTACAAGGTGTCTAGAAGGGTGTAGCATGTTCCTTGACATGGTTAGGGCTAAAATGGGTTTAAAGATGCAAAAATGGGATGCGGGTCTGTATGGGTTCGATTGTGAAAAAAAATTTCACATACAAAAAAGTTTTCAAGTCTTTTATTTCCATGTGTATCATTGATTAAGGATGGTCTATTATATGTTCCTACAGATCCGCTGAGTAAGATCAGGATTAACTATGATGAGCAGTTGGTTTGGGTTAATCACGGGTTAGAATTGAAGAAATAGAGGTCACGCGATCTTAACTCTAGGTCTCACGTTTACGGGTTCTTCTTGGTCTTTCTTCGTTTTCATTTTCCTACTCTTGCTTAGGAACCGTGATGGAAATCACAGACTCCTAGAGCTTAATACACTAAAGTATTATCAATGAAGTTTGATCATTGGTTTTAGTTAAAATGGGTTGAAATTGAAAGAATAAGCCGTAGCTTAGAATTAGGGTTCATATAAGGCTTTTAGGGTTTTCTAGCTTTGTAATTCTTATACATTGTTAAAGAAAGGTTGGTTAATGATAGATAACTCATTTTATGGGTTTACAGTGACTCTTGGTTGCTTACTTGAGAATGAGATGGTCTAAAAATGAGTAAACGGGTCAAATGAACCAATTAGGTACATTTAGGGTTTCTCGGATATGTTTTACGTACAAATGAGGTAAGATGATAAAGTACATGGACTGAAATGAAGGCATTGATCAGTTGCGATTTATCATGATTGTAATAATAAGTTTATTAAACTTTTCTTGAGCTATGGTTGAGGTTTATCAAATGGATATAATATTTGAAGAAACGGGTCATGCTTAGAAAATGTTCGGTTTTAGGTTTTAGGGTTTTGAAGAATTAGGGTTTTAAGAGTAAAAATGTTTTGAAAGATTATGGAATAGTTATATTAGGATTTAACACATTGTATATTGAGTGTAGTAGCTTGTACACAAGTGATGGTGAAGAAATTAGAATGAAAACGGAGGTAAAACGGCTATTTTAGATGTCATGCTTAATGACTTGTACATTATGCTTTAAAAACTTGTACTTGACTTGGAGGGAGTTTATATTTCAAATGAGATGTTATGTTACTTGTATATATGCTTTAGTAGCTTGTACATTCACTTTAGATATTAACCTTTCATGGAATTTAGGGTTTAGAGGTATATGATAACGGTTTAAAGCCCGTTTTGATATAACGTTGTGAATGGTACATTATAGGAATAATGTACTTTGTAATAAGGATATGATGATATTGACTTGACATATTGTGATGTTTGCTTGACATATATGAAGACAAGATTGCCATAGATAGGTTGCGTGAGCTCGTCTACTTTAGTTATGTAAGTTACATGACATACTGAGATATTGACAATGCAAGTAATGTAATAAAGCAAAAAATTTCCCCGTATAATTGTGATCATAGTAAAATAGGTTTTGCATTTGATGAAAATTCTTGGGTTGTTATAGAATTGGCCCAACATGATGACTCGTTAATAAAATAAGCGCTTCTCGGGAGGCAACCCGTGTATTTTTTAGTAATTTATTTCTTAGTTTATTTTATATGTTTACACCTTGATTTTATCTAACCCATATTCAAGCTTAAGTGTGGGGGTGTAGCATTACTTTTCGTTTTTTTATTAAAAAAGCCCAAAAATCAAAAATCTAAAAATATTGTGCATTTTCGTACTTTGTTTTGTTTTGTTTGTATAAGTTACTGCAGGTGATGATTATGTGATGCCTGGATCATTTGGAGCTCAAATGCTATTTCTCATGCCCGAATGTCTGGTTTTGTGTTACTCTTATTTCTTTATTTTTATACTTTGATTCTTTTTGTAGCATTGAGGGCAATGCTAAACTTAAGTGTGGAAGGAGTAAACAGGGAAAACGAGACTGATTTTTTAAATTGTTCATATTTTTGGGCTAATTTTTAATTTTCTGTATACTTGTTTACCTTTGTGATCTAGTTGTTTTCACACTTTTAGGATAATATATTAGAATAACTAGATCAATCCACTGGTAAAAAATATGTAATCTTTTTAAATAAATTGTGATGTGTCTCGTTTATTATTGCAGGTCCCATTCTGGATCAATAACATTAGCTAGCAACATTATAGCCCCCTTTTTTTTTCCCACTAAAATTATGAGGATTTGAGCATGTTTCTTATATAGCACACATCTTTTATGCTCGAGCTTTTTGCTATTGAGTGTGCTCGATTCCGCTCTTTATTATTTAGAAACTTGTACTTGCAAATCATTACGAATCCGCAGTGAGATCACACTTGTATGATGATAAGTGTATGTGCATGATAAAGAAGCAACTTAGGAATAAACCAAATAGCCTTCCGTTTACATCTATATGCTATTAGCTAGCTATCTCGGTTAGTTAACCACTTATATGGACTCATTTATTAGTTGTCATTTATTGCAGCTTGTACCCTAAAATTATCCATGCTAAAGTCATCCCGTTTTGTAATCGATAAATCCTCAAAGAAAAGAAATATAGACCAATTTAGGCCTATCCTTTCCCTAGTCAAAGTCTTATTGTTTGGTTGCTTAAGCTACTTGGATGATGGTTGTTTATGTAGGAAAATCCTTATGAATTGTGAGATGTTGTAACTCACATATCTTATAAATTGTTTGCTACAAAGTATATGATTGTCGGTCGACCGAAGGTTGGTCGAAATGTTTGTGATCAAATAACATTTAAAATGAAAATAAAGCCAATGTCCTATATATTATTCGATGATGAAGGAAGAAGGTAGAAAATTGGTGTATCGATTAGCCAATGTGCTAAGACATGATACAAAAAAAAATTATAATAAGTGCATCATCATTCAAAATTCATATGGATAGTGGAATGTGGTAGCTAGCAACACTTGGTTTGTAGACTTTTGACTTTCTGGTTGCACACCTTCCTCCAAACATTCCCATGTCTTATCCATTCCCACTAAACCCGAAGCCTAAACAATACAACCCGATAAATGCTTCTTTAGTTATGTACACTTGGTGCTTACGCACCTATCGTATTTGTTTTTGTTTCTTGTACCAGTCTATGTTATTAATTTGGTTCACGACTGAGGCTTGAGTGTGATGTTCTTACCTTACTCCACCAAAATAATACCAATGAGTGATCGAGTTGAATTATACTTCTTTTCTTTTTCGTGAGGTGTTGAGAAATGTTCATCAATCAAGAAAATCGTTGGGTAGTGTCTAAACTATCTCGATTTTCCCCAATAAAGGTAATCGATGAGGTCATATCTCGTACTTTGTACTTGGTAGTCTTGCATCACATATTTTTCTATCATTCTTATGTACCATGTGGATGTTGCTTCTTAAAGTTTGATTTGCTTGAGGGCATTGTCAAAGTGTAAGTGTGGGGATTTGAGAACGCTCACAAATCTTAAACTTTTTTAGTTGCAGGTTTTCCCATACTTTTGCATATGTTATTTGGCTATTTTTATATGCTTTTGTTACTTAATCATACCAAAGTGTGTTTACAAGTCTACTTGTAGCCAAATACATAAAAAGCAAGAAAAAGATAAAGAAATAACGAATAAATGAAGTTTTATACAAGTACGAAGAATCCCGTATCAAGATCAAGTTCAGGAAGCATTTCAAGAGCAAAAGAGTCAACCATTCAAGCTTCTAAGTCCCGAGATAAAGCCAACGTCAAGTTATGTTGAAGAATAAAGACTCACGGTAAAGTACCATACAATCGGGAAGCTTAAACGAATAAACAAAGAAAAGTGTATGCTGAAAAGTAAATCTAGTGGCCCGACCTTCATTCTAGCCGCCAGGCTGAATGAAAATACCACTTGCAGCCGCCTAACCTTAAAAGGAGCCACTCGGCTGGATTAATGTCATTCTCTCCAAGTAAAGTTTGAAGCTCCATAAATACCACTCGCAGCCGCCTAACCTTAAAAGGAGCCACTCGGCTGGATTAATGTCATTCTCTCCAAGTAAAGTTTGAAGCTCCATAAATGATCAAGAGTGTTCTAAAACTCTTATCCTAGGCATTTAACAACCCTTAGTCCCCAAGAATACCATTTAAAACCCTAAGGGCTTGCTACTAGTAATAATAGGATCATTTGGCTATGGTTTTCATACACACTTCCATCATTCTCTCTACCAATCTTTTCAAGATCTTTCCACTCTCTCTCAAAGCCAAAACCCTCTCTCAAAATTACTAAGAATTCATAGAAGCAAGGAAGCATCAATTAAAGGTCAAACCATCAAGTATTCATCGCCATCCTTTGGGGAATCATTCCTTCATCACTTGTAATCCTATTATCATATTGTGTAAGACTTCTTCAAATTATGTTTTCTATAAGATAAAGCTTCGGAGTCTTATGTCTTTGTTTGCTTTGAGTGGCAAGTCGCCTTTGATGCACTTGTTTAGTTGATGTCTGTGGTGTTGATGATTTAATTTATGATTGTGATAACATGTTTTATTTAATTTTAACTTATTTCTAAGATCCATCTATACTTATGTTTTGTAGTGACATTGTTTTATCAAATCGGGTTAGTTGTTAAGAGTGTCATAGGTCGAAAGGGTTATTGTTAACATTCAACTTGTCGCTTTTGTCATATGCATTGACTACCTTTTGTATTGACCATTTCTTAAGCGATTTGATCTAACAAGAAACATAATTGTGAGTGTTAACAAGTTTCTAAAATGAATCGCGAATCAAACGAATTGAAATTGAATTAGTCTTGAATTGATTGATTGATCTTTGTTTTTGTCACTTGCGATCTTGACGAGGAATAAAGGTTTTTGAAAATAATAGATTAGATCACCATCTTATTCATCTTAATCACAAATGTGTAAGATTTTTATCACAATCCTACAAGCAATATTTTACCTAATACTAGCGCCTGTAATAAAGTGTAGTTTTAATCATTTAAATTTTCATCGTAATCATTGTTTGCTTGCTAGGAATTGTTATCGTCGAATTTAAACATCATTGAAACACATAAATCCCCATGAATGATCCTAGCTTACCATTTCACCTCTTACTACTAACGGACGAGTACACTTGATCGTGTGTGTTTCTAAGAAGTCTGGTAACCGAGTTATAAATTTAAAACTTGCTCACGTTTCGACACATTAGTATGAGAAAGAACGACCTTGTCCTAATAACAACAAAGTATGGCATTAGGTTACTCGTGTGTTATTCTTGCACGAAGATGTGGTTAACTTCAAGTAGATAATAATGCAGAAGATTAGAACTCTCTGTGATGTTTAGAATTAGAGGATGGGAGAAGAGAGAAGTGAGGAAGCAAGAATGGCAAAAGGTGAGGAATACAAAGGCCAAGAGGGGGTATTTGTAGGCCAAAATCCCAAATTGGTAAAAACCAATTCGAGAGTGGCGCGCTGCCCATGCGTCAGCGAGTGGCGCGCTGCCCATGCGTCAGCGCGTGGCCAACGCGCTAGATTCCCGAGTTGGGTTTTTAGGATTTTGTCTTTTTAACTATCCGCTCTTGTTAAACCCTCAATCGTACTTTACGCTTTGACCTTTCCACTATTCTTACTCAAGGTCAACCAACTCAAATAGCCATTTAATAAAAACGCGTGTGAAGTAAGTTAAAAGATGTTTTGGGAGTGTTTGTTCAATATCAAAGAGATATAGAAGAAGTATTGAACAAAGGGTATTCCTCACATGTAATGGTTTAGTTTGAAACTAACCATGGTTAAGTAGATGAGTTGGCATAGTTAGGATAGAAAGTAATATGCTAAAAGCATAAGGAATATACCAAAGGAATATTCCTTTGCTTAGAGAGGATGTGTGGATGTTGGAGGGATGATTTGAAATTCAAATTCAAATACTCCCTATGTCCCATATTAAATGTCCACTTTGACTTTTTAAAGTCTTTCTTTTTCAACTTTGACCTTAAATATTTTTGTTTGTGTTATGTAATACTTGATGCAAAATATATGAATGAATTGAGTTTTAAATTTATTTTTCATTGGCATAACTTTCATCAAGTATCACATAACACAAACAAATATATTTAAGGTCAAAGTTAAAAAAGAAAGACTGCAAAAGTCAATAGTGGACATTTAATATGGGACGGAGGGAGTAATAGATATGTGAGTTAAATGTGTGAAGGATGTGAGTTGGCATTGATGTGATGTTTTGGAGCCTAAGAATCCAAATTTAAATTTGTAATCCAATTCAACATGTGGGATAAGAATGAGGTATGAGTTGGCATTGATGTGATGGAAGGGAGCCTATGGCTTCAATTCAAATTTGATTAATTGAGATAAGAGGGTGAGATGGCAAAGTGTATAGGAGAAGTTTGGTGATGTTGTAATATTTGAATTCAAGTTTGAGAGGATAGGAAAAGTGTGTAGAGAAAGCTTTGAGTATATGTATGTAGCTTGAATTCATAAGTGAGTTATGTGAGTGTAGAAAGAAGAGAATGAATAGAGAATATGTGGTAGAAAATGTTGTTATTTGATGGAAAGGAGCCTTTGTGGTGAATGTAGGGGACATCAAGTACAATGGTATAAGGAATGCGAGTTGTCCCATGTGGGTATTATTTGGGAAAGGTTTATATGGTGAAAGGTTTAAGCTTGGAGATGGTTTTGGTGATGATAAAGAGAATAATCAAAGGATTGATTATGAATTAATTATATTGCCGTTAAGAGAGAAAAGAGATAGGCACATGCGATTATGAGATGGTTCAGGAAAGGAATGTATAGAGTGTGTGGAAGGTGTATATAATCAGTTGATGGATAAAAAGGATTAACAAATTATTAGGAGGATGTTTAGAAGAGAATGGATTGTATAGAGGACATGTGAGGAATACATGTGTGAGTTTGTAAATCATTTATAAGTAAGGAGGTAGGAAAACTCAAAGTATAATTAACCTCCAAATACCACAAACTCAACTTGTCACTTGGACTTAATCCATGATAATCAACAATGGATTTGATCACTAATCATCTTGATGCAAACAAGCTAAGTGATTTGTATCTCATGTATGCATTGTGACAAACCCGTGATGACGCAGGCTTGGCTTCAAACAATATTGTTGACCTATAATATTGCTTTCTTGTTATGGTTTATGTGTTTTTTGTGTTTATTACGGTGTTAGAATGTTTGCGTGGGATATGTGAGATTGCATAATCAATCCATTGAGCGTGACCGTCTTATTGGGATTGGATTTGTGTTGGATTTTGTGGAGTTCATTTCGTTCACTTTTGGTGACAAGGAAATAATTTTGGTGATTGAAGCGGTTTCGCGTTAATTGTGTAAGTAATTATACGTATACGTATTTATGTGTTAGTAATATTAGGATGAGATTAGGTTCTAGTAGTTAGAATATGGAAGACAATAAAATTTTATTTTTGAAATGTTATGTTAATAAAATAAAAGTTAATAATTTTTAAAGGCTCTAGTTACATGCGTTTACGCAAAAAGTATGCTCAAATAAGCTTATGGTTTTTATAAAAGCTTAAGGTAAAGCAATATTAAGTAATGTTAAGTAAAAATAAATATCATAAAATATTTTTTTATACCATGGATAGTAAAAAACGATTTTTAGAAAAAAGAAAGAAAATCAATGGAATTTTAACAAGGAATACACAATACTAACTTAGATCCTTATATCATAATTAATAGAGAGCCTATAAATACAAATAAAATCGCCCAAGACCCTCCCCTTGTATAACGGTGAACAAGGAAAAGAGGAGAAAAAATTAGGGTTTTGTCTTTGTGAAAGAAAAACAAGTTCTAGGTAAGTTTTACTCAATCTTTGTTACATTATTAATCTTAATCAGGTGATAATTACTAATGGTGGATTATTAGGTTTCATTAAATCTATTATTAATGGTATAATGATATGTTATAATGTTTAGGGTTGAAATAGAAAGCTTAATGGGTGTAATTGGTTAACTTAATTCGTGTTGAATTTGATTTAGATTGTTGCATAATTTTCGGGCTGTGCTTGTGTTGACTGATATTCTCAATGATGTATATAGCTTTTCGTCAGTTTATCGGTGCCTATTACGTAGCTCAGAGAGTCTTGTTTTCATAAAATCCGACCTCGATAGTTTTGAGGTCGGGAAGTCATTCAACACGTTGGTTGCAGAAAAGTTGTCAAAGCAGTAAATACGAGTCAGATTTATGTCAGATTACGAGGTATAAAACCCCCACTTGAAATTTAAATTAGGATTATCCCTTCTACAGGAGTTTAGTTCTATGTTTCTATTAGAAATCTCCCAAAGGAGAGCTTCTGATTTAGTGTCTAAGTATGTTTTTAGGTCCAAATGTTTTAGTGTGCGATCAGATCCGAAACTGAGTAGTTAAAAGTTTGATTTTATTTGAGGCACTTAAGAAGGTAAAATAAATTCAGTGAAATAATCTTGGGATTAGTATACTCAGGCGTTATCGCGCTAACCTATGATCTTTTCGGTACGTAATTTTTAAGCATGAGTAGATATGGTATTAGTAAAATGTAAAAAGTGAGGGTCTGTCAAAATTCTGCGTTTTCGGGTAAATTGTAAGACTTTGAAATAATGTGTAAGCGGATTGGTTAATGTCGGGCATGGTGTCGGGGTGACCCATGAGGGTAACTAAACACCTTAGACATCCATCATATGATTGTTACATGTGCATTAAGCTTTTGGCTTAGTAGCGTGTAACACGAGTTATTTTGTTGTTTAGATTTGTGCTAGTTGTTTGTGAAGCTTTTTGTTGGAATCTTTTGGAAAGCTAAGCAAAGGTGAGTTTCATAGCCCCTTTTTCTCATGTTATTTTGGGGTGAGAATGATGCTTGTCTTGTTGTCGTGTTAAAATGTTTTTAAGCTTGCTGTAGTTATGTGTATTGGATCGTGGGCACGTTCCGTCCCGTTGTGTTGCGATATGATATGTTTGGTATTGTGGATCCCAATATGCAAAACGAGGTGTGACGGTGGTAAGACTGCGTGAGCTAATATGAGGCCATGTAGCGCACATATGTAGTTGATATGATTGTGGATCGTGGGCACGTTCCGTCCCGTTGTTGTTAATTGTTGTCATGAATTGTTTTGGTAATTGCAGCAGCTAATTGAAAGTTTATTTTGGATATTGTTGTATGTCGTAAACCTATGATTCTCGCTCAACTTTATGTTGACGTTTTAAGCATCATTTTCAGGTGAGCTTAATGGTGCTAAGATAGAGCGAAGTGGCTAGAAGAGACCGTAGGATGCTTGGAGTTTCTTTATGCTTTCTGTTTGAATAAATGCGTTTGCATGAATTGTTTGGATTATGTTTTGCATGTCATTTATTGACGAGACCTCTTTCTCATTAATAAAGACACCATTAGGTTTTGGGTATTGTTATGACACTTTGTGTCTTTGCTTTACTTTAGTTTTCATTTTAGTATTCTCTATATAGACACCATGTGTTGTGATGATATCCATTCTTGTTTACGCCTCGCGTTTCCGCCTTGGCGGGGTGTGACAGATTGGTATCAGAGCCATTGGTTATAGAGAAGTAGGTGGTTGAGCCTAGACTATAACCTAGGAGTCCTTCATGTAGATGCATTTAGGGCTTAAGTGTTTAATGCTATAACTGCTATGCTTCCCCTCTATTTTTGCATAGCTTATATATTTTATATTTTGCTAAGTTTTCATTTAGTTATTTTGTCTACCATTATTTGATATAATATGTATTACTTTCTTAGTATTTTAGCAATGTTTTTCCCTCACCCGTAAGAAGTCTCGTTGGGGAACCGTTTTCCCAACTAGACTTAAGCGTTATAAGGAGCCTCTTGTAGAACCGAATGAGATAGGATAGTTGATCATTTGTCGGATGCGCGTAATAGGGCTGGACCAGCAGAGTCGGGTGATTCTTGCGAAGGCAAAGTCAAACCCATGCGAAGCCCAGCATAAGTTTATCCCGTCCTTTACCCCGTCATGTTGTTATTTATTATTTCTTTTAGATATTTTGTATTTTGAGAATTATTGCGAGATTTTCGTTCCTTTATGTCGTTTCGATTTTAATTTGATATAAGTAAGTAGTTATTTGATGGAGCATCTTTTATGTGTTAAGTTTGAGTGGTTTAAGATGTGCAATGTGGTATATGTGCTTATATGTGAATTATGATTGATATGGGTAATCTTGGAAGTAAGTACACGTGTGAAAGGAGGCACTTATAATTATGGTGGCCAACATAATTATAAAGGCATCACACACGTAGACTTGTGACCATGATTGTATTTATTTGTGTTTGGTTGTAAGGTGGTAGTGTAATATGTTTTCTTTATGTGTATTCATGATAAAGATGGTGGTATGGATAGAGAATTTTTCTCTTACCCTAATTGGAGGATATGTTAAGTTGAGTTGTATAGATAGTAAGTTTCCCTTCTATCTAGTATTTGCGGATACCTAGTATTGCTATTAGAGGTTGCTCGTTTGCTCGGTTGTTTGTTCGGATTTCCTAAGTCTAAGCTTAGCATCCCTTCATCGTACTTTGTTAGTAAGGATACCTAATTTTTCCTATTCGATGTCTGGATGTATATTGGTTGTTCGGATCTGCTCTTTCGGATATAGGCGCGTTTCGTTAGTTCTTTTGTTGCATTGATTACTCGTATGAGTATCAAACGTTTCTTTTAAGCACTAATTGTTCCTAACATATTAGTGTGGATCATTACTCCCTTGGTTGTATATCCCTTGGTTTTCGTAACCCGTTGGCGACATGTTAGTATCGATGCTTTTAGGTTTGCTTTGTTGATCGTTGTTTTGGATAATGCCTTACGTCTTCTTTTGAGTATGTAACATCTTGCATGAGTTTTCTTGTACGAGTTTGTTTGATTTTATTTTGAGTATGTAACATCTTGCATGATAGGATATATTATAACAATATTTAACCATTATAACATTTAGTTTTAAGAAAAACACGAAATTAGGGTTTCGGGTGTACGGTTTTGGATCAAAACGAAAAATGAGCATGAATTGAGTTATGAAACTTTAACAAGAGTATATTTAGGATCATATGAACATTATAAGGGTGTAGTAGCAGAAGTAGAACATTCAAAACCTGGGTTTGAGCTTCAATGATCAAAAATGGTGGAAACGGGTCGTTTCGGGTAGTATTTCCACTCGTACGCCTTGTATCTTTACTCCGGGGCTTCAATTCTTCAGGGATTTGCTTCTTGAACGTCTTTTATGATCCTAGGATCATATGGGAGCAAAGGATTGCTGCCTTATGGGTTTGAGAAAGAAGAGATGTGGTGCGAGTTGTAATGAAGCATGTATGGCCCTATTTATAGTCGAATGAGCCTTAGGGACCAAGGAAAGTTATATGATCTGGTTAGGACACATAGGAGGTCTAGAGGATGATTAGGAGAGTCTAGTAGATGTGTTGGTTAAGCTAGAAACTAGCTTGGATGAGGTGTTTTCCTCCTTGCATGCCACGGCTACAATAAGAAGAAACAAGAAGAAACAAGAGACCATGTGCTCTCAAATTTGACCAAGGAATGGTCTAAGCAGCTGGGTAAGCAGCTTGAGGGTTTCTAGAAGAGGTTCACATTGGTTATTTGCACTTGGAATGGTTTGAAATGGGTCAAAATTGAGTATGAAAGGGTTCGGGTCAGTTTTGGAGCTCGACGTGTTGTTCAAGGGTTTTTCCAAGGTACATTGTGTTTTTAATGATTGAATATAGATTAAATAGGTTGTTAAGGTCTGGGATTAAAGTAATTAGCAAAGATTAGCAATTGTTTTGGGTTAAAACGGATTAGAATTGAAGAAACGAGGTCACGGGTTCAAATAGGGCTCGTTTAGGGTTTTCTTGACTTTCTTGGTTTATATTTTGTATACTTTTGATTAGGAATGATGGATTACAGATCCTAGAGCTTAAATAAAGTATTATTAATGAAGTTTGATCGTTGGTTTTAGTTAAAATGGGTTGAAATTGGAAGAATAAGCCGTAGCTTGGAATTTAGGGTTCATATAAGGCTTTTAGGGTTTTCTAGCTTTGTAATTCTCGTACATTGTTGAAGCAAGGATGGTTAATGATGGATTAAGGTTTTTAAACTCATTTTATGGGTTTACAATGACTCTTGGTTGCTTACTTGAGAATAAAGTGGTTAGAAACGAGAAAACGGGTCAAAGTTACATTTAGGGCACAATTAGGGTTTTCTGGATTCGTTTCTTGTATAATTGAAGTAGAATGATGAAATGATAATGGATTATGATTGAGAATGTTGTAATTTATGTTATTATAACTTATTCAAGTATTGGTTTAAGTTTACAATGGATAAAAATGAAGAAACGAGTCATGGTTTAGAAACTAGCTTGGTTTTAGGGTTTAGGGTTTTGAATTTGGGTTTTGAGTATAAAAAAGATGAATGAAAGCTTATGAATGGAATAATTAGGGTTTACATATTGTATATTGAGTGTATTAGCTTGTACACAAGTGATGGTGAAGAAATTAGAATGAAAACGGAGGTAAAACGGCTATTTTAGGGATTGAGCTTAATGACTTGTATACTGAGCTTTTAAGGAATTGTACTTTGATTTAAAGGGATTTTATATTTCATATGAGATGTTATATTACTTGTACATATGCTTTAGTATCTTGTGCATTCACTTTAGATGTTAATGGAATTAGGGTTTAGAGGTATACGATAACGGTTTAAAGCCCGTTTAGATATAACGTTGCGAATAGTACATTATAGGAATAATGTACCTTGTAAAAGGGATATGATGATATTGACTTGACATGTTATGATATTTTCTTGACATATATGAAGACAGGATTGCCATAGATAGGTTGCGTGAGCTCGTCTACTTTAGTTATGCAAGTTACATGACATACTGAGATATTGACAATACAAGTAATGTAATAAAGCGAAAAATTTCCCCGTATAATTGTGATAATAGTAAAATAGATTCTGCATTTGATGACAATTCTTGGGTTGTTATAAATGTCAAGCTAGATAATCTCAGAGTGTGGTTGCTGAAAAAGCTTATATCTCAGAAACCAGTGAAGTGGATTCAAAACTGATCAGAAATATGACGGTTGAACACATCAGTTCAAGCCTCAAACCCTATGTCAAATGACGTTTGAACAAAACGGTTCAAGCCTCGCACCACAATGTCAACAGAAGTTCCTAAAGCAGATATGATAGTCATGACATCAATGATAGAGTTGGAAAGTCCATTCGGTCCTTTGTTCGACGAATATTTCAATAGAGAGAATCAAGTTGTTTCAAAGTCTTCTGTTGTTACTGCTGCTAATGCATCCGATAAACGTCAACAACAACCAGATTCAACTCATCTACTTCAACTCTAGCAACAACTGTCACTACTGATGGAAACTTCAACCTGTAAATATTTTTATTTTTTTTATTTTGATTTCTAAATATTTTTGAAAAAAAAGAAAATACAAAAATATAAAACTAACAAAAAGAAAATAGAAAAATATAAAATCTATAAAAACAAAATAGAAAATCAGAAAAATTTCAAAAATACCAAAAAAGAATCTTCTCGACATGTCTTTTGGAATCGATAACATTTACGTACCCAGAAATGTTGATTAACATCGACACGGGTGTGTAAATGAAGTTCGAGCAAGAGTTTCAAACTTTTCAAAACATGTCATTTCTAAATTTTTCTCTATGACTTATGTATATTTCAGTGCATAAATCGGACCCGAATGTAATAGGGAGTGTATGTTTCAGTGCGCTTACTCTTTAAATAGAAGAGAAGTCTTCTATCATGGTTTTAAAAACCGTTGAACATAATTTTTAAAAAAGAACTTTCTGTGTCAAATTGTCTATAATATAATTTGTGGTATCTTTACATAAAATATGGTATTTGTTAAAATTGTGTGTTCAACACTCTCTTCCTCGATATATTTAACAA